>NW_019379779.1:60523-76825 GCF_000648655.2 Copidosoma floridanum | reverse complement strand
AAACTACTTTTCAGTGAATTCAATCGTATTACATAAATTTGATTTTTAAATGTCACACGCAGCTCCGATTGTAATACTTTGCGCCTGAAAGTACCACCTACCGCCCCATAGGTGGCAACTACAAGTTTCTACGAAACATCGAAAGGAAAAAGGTAGTTTATAGTAAATAAGAAGGGCTGCACAATGTCTTGCAAACATTCCACCTGGATCACACGATACAGTTCTATGCAAGCATCTCGCTTAACGAGAATATTGCGAGTATATTGTTTAGATTCTCGAAGGAGGTAGTCAACAATACCCCGTTATGCAAGCTAGTATGGTGAGAGTGGGTAAAATTAAAGTAAATACGTACCTAGAGCCTTCTGAGTGATTAAATACATAAGTGTTTATTGTACTAAATTATCACTCTAGGCGCTGTCTTTGAACAGGTCTCGTCAAGCAAGAACTTAACCATAGACTTGTATATCAAGTGAACCGAGTAAAATTTTGCATGGCGTCACGCAGCCCTTCTTATAAACTGTAAACTACCTTTTTACTTGCCATGTTTGGTAAAAACTAGTAGTTGCCAACAAGCGGGCGGTAAGTGGTACTATTAGGTGCAAAGTATTAAAATCGGAGCTGCGCGCGACATTTAAAAATTTAATTTTTTTAAAACGACTAAGTTTAATAAGGAGTAGTTATTTTGATAATTTATAATTAATAAAATAATACTCTGAACATAAAACAATTTATTTTGACTATCCATTTTAGTTTCCCTGAGATTAGTTGTCAAAATAATAAACAGTTAAAGTCAATACTGCTGGAATAGACATTCATAGGTTGACTACAAAAATACAGTGCACTATTGATATTTCTGATCCTACCATCTCCAAAGCATATTTGTCATGAATATTATAAAAAATTATCAGGGGCTTCTGGGGGTGCATACTCACTGAATATACGTCACATAAACATGTTATTTAGGGTCGTAGTATTCCGCGGATGTTTTTTATTAACCAAACGAATTTTTATCAAAAATGTCTTTCAGTAAAAGTAAAATTTGAAATTTAATTTTAACACTGAGGGCGCTTAAGATGCATATTAATTACACCTTTATATTGCTTTTTGTGAGTAAAGAATAACCAAAATAATTTGAATCTGTAAAATTGTTTTGTTTGGCTTACCAGAAGAAAGTCAAAATGATTCTCCCATTTAATTACAAGTAAAAGTATGTATTGAACCTATATAACACTGCTCTGGACGATGCAATTAACAAATTTTTTCAGAAATTTAATATTCAACTACTATGTTCATTAGGTTACAATAAAAATCCATAACAAAATATCATATTATAATAAATTTTGCGTTAAAAAAATGCAATGAATAAAAAGTTAACTATATCTTCTATTTTTACAAAATTCACAGACTTACAACTTAGCTGCTTATCATTCAAATTGGCACAGCTATCGCTCTTACTATCATCCTTTATCTTCATCTCGGTATACTCGGGATGTTTTACCAGTTTCTCTACGGTTTTTGAACCAACTATACCTTTTGAAGATATTAATGGATTTCTCAAGGATGGAACGTACAAACTAATTATTCGCAACGACTCAAAGCTGACTGACTTGTTCCCCGTAATTCCAATCTTTTTTAATCGCTGGTTAGGTAATGAAAAAAAAATAATGACGTTACTGTATCCTTTTAGGGTTTGAGCAAGGACATGCTGAAAAATATAAGCTCATATTTAAAAAACCATGACGAGTTACCAACAAATATAGAGGAGGCTATGGAACTGGTAATAATTAAAGCTCATTATCATTTATATGAATCACTTTGGTAAAATATACTAGACTTTACATGGTTTTCTATGATATTTTTAAAAGAATTAAATTTATAATTTTGTGAAATGAAAAATTGTGAGTTTCCAACCGAGAATTCATAAAAAAATGGAGTCTGGGAGATTTTAATTATTCTACTTAGGCTGGGACATGTATTTTACTATAGATACAAATTTCATGAATATTTTGTACCCAATTTTTGCAACATTTTGTTAGAAAAACAGTTACATGGCTGTCAAGTAGTCCATAAAAAACACACTTTTTATATGTATGAATCCATAAAAACGATAGGCATTATTCTACAATATTTATTATTATGAGACAAGTTCAGGGTTTCAGCTGATTTAAGAAGTATTTTACTCATTGCTTAAACTATGAAATATGTTTCTAGTATGTTTGACAAATTTTCGAATAATCAATTAATCAGACTCATAACATCTCCTACCTGTTGATCTACTCTAAAATAAAATCATTAAATTCATAGCGCTTAACGTAGCAGCGACGCAAACGGCTTTTATATAACAAGTTTTATATTGCATGGCATATCTCTGTAATACAAACAGTGGTTACTCAGAGCTATTGTGGACTTTTTTTTGTATGGTTAAAATAAGAGCTGTTTACATGTTTCGGAACGATTTATACGCAACTGATACAGGCTCGTAAGTGTCACCTCCTTTTTATCATGGGTCAGAAGAAATTGCGCTTACAAATAACGATTTTCTAAAATAAAGAATATTCAAGAAGCTGATTTAGGTTTGTTGAAAGAGTTTTAAAGTTTTGCAGTCAAAATACGAGTATCAAAAGTATCTTACCTTTATAAACATTAATGGATAAGAATAAGAATATGGATAACTGATGCCGTAAAAGAAAGAAAAAAAAATAGTTTAATAGTTTTTGCGATCGAAAACAATGACTCTACCATTCAAATTACATAAATTGGTGTGTCAATTATGAAATAACAGACGGGGGTATGGTACCTTGACAGTTAACTTTAATTTTGCAGTAAAATTATGAATGTCTATCCCAGAGATTGCTATTTTAACGACAGCGACAGTTTACTGCAACCACTGTTTATTATTTTCATAACTGTGAAAGCTAATCAATGAGACCATTTTTTACCGTTCAGGGTATTATTTTATTAATTATAAATTATTAAAAAAACTACTTTTCATTGAATTCAATCGTATTACATAAATTTGATTTTTAAATGTCACACGCAGCTCCGATTGTAATACTTTGCGCCTGAAAGTACCAGGATACGCAGAATGTCTGTCATAGGCCAAAAGAGAATTATTTAAATATCAACTACGCAAGTCAGGTGCTAGTAAAGTGTGGTGAGGATCCAATTATAAAAGAATGGTATTCTGTAGAACCAACGACTGAATTGCAGATACTATCATTCCTCGAGTGGAGAGAGGGAAATAAATTAAAAGTCATGAATGAGGAAAACTTATTTCAAAGGAGAAAAAATCTTACGGGGGTTACACTTACAGTTACTTTTAAGGTAATGAGCGTATCTCATTTTTTTGACTTGAAAATATTTTTGCATCCAAATGAAAAGCTTCTTTTATAAAATCGTTTTAGCCTGGACAAAAGCCAAAGGTGGATGTGGAACAAGCTAAACTCATAGAAGAGGCAGCATCGTACATGAATATAGTTTTAACTGAACATAGTGGTTCATGGGAGACCTCTGATATTGTTCATAGCTTAGAACTGTCTAAAAACGCTTTTAAAAAGTTTGACATCACAGTTACAACTATTGAGCATAGACATTTTTTATTATTCAAAATTCCTGATGCGGAAATCCCATGGAAGGCATATATTGAAGTAAAAAAAGTTTTGTTATCGTAATCAATTGCTGATTTTTTTTTATTTGTAACGCGATATTTTTTTTTTTTTTTTGTAACAGGTTTTCAACAAGTCTATTTGGGCTTATTTAATTTTTCTTGCCCTTGTTGTACCATGGCTTTTTACCATCCTGGCAATAGTACATAATCGTGAAAATAACTATGGATTGTTTAAGTACTTTTTAATTAGATTTTTCTATTATAGCACATAAAATAGAACGCAATACGTGTTTTCTCTGTACAAGATTGTATTTTAACTTTTATCGTGTATTTTTTATTTCCAGACTCTGACTGTAATCTCAGTAGGAAAAACAGAGCTCGTACCTGGTGCTCATCCAGCCAGATTAAGCACTAGGAGTACATCCTTTTTCTGGAGGTATGTACTACCAACTACAGAAATAATAATTTTTTTTGTTTATAGTTCTTCTTTTTGTTTCAGGTCGAAAAACAAACAGGAGTTTTGTGAACCTACAGTAATTATTATAAAGGCAAATTTTATTAAAACGAGATTAAAAAAGAATTATTTGTAAGACTTACTTACGTTTTTACTCAATTTTGAAAAGAATGTATTATAATGTTCTTTATATTTGTGTCATAAAATTCTAATGACTTTTAATTATTTTTTCATAGGTAAATAAAAGGCAGGATCAGCAAGCTTTATATTTTTTGGGATATTAAAGAATTTTCGAGGAAATGGCTCGTTTGGGGTTTGGTCAGCTATTTTACGCACAATTAAAAATTTTACCTTTTTATTGAAATTACTGTGCGTTGAATAAAAAATGCATTCGATTATCCCCTTGCTGTTGTACTGAGGCCGTCGATGGCACCTATAGGAAGCGATGATGCTTGAATCCCGATACCTAAAAGCTTAGCTAGACTTTCGGACATGAAGTGTGCAGTAGCACAGGTATCAAGCAATGCTCTCGAGGTGATGAATTTTCCTTGATTATTTTTTATTTTAATTTGAGCGGTGAGCATTAATTCAAACGGTAGCACGTGAATTGAAAGACTAGCAGCACCCACATCCAGTCATAATTGTTTTTTCGCAACCACGCTCAACAAATATTCGTTCGCATTATCTGTGTTTTGAGAGAAATCGTTGTGCAAAAGGGCGTTATGGAACTTGGCGCATTTTTTGCATTTAGGATACGTACACTCAGCGGAGTGCTGCCGCAGGCAATTTTTGCAACGTAAATTTTCTTTAACTACATTCTATCGCCTTGCAACGCTGAGCTTTCGAAACTGAAAACATTTGTACAAAGGGTCACTGTTGTTCTTGCAAACTGGACACTCACGCGAAATATTTGTAGCCAGCGAGCGAGCCCTCGTTTCAGATTTTATGCGCTTTGTTTCATTCTGCTCTACCGCACCAGCTGCACGTTTTTTCTGATCATTGCTTTCGGGCTTAATTCACGCTTCGTTCTACTCAATTGTAAGTAACTTAAAAGCCGTTTCGGAAATAAATTTATAAATATCGTCTAATTTTGGAATCTCGTTTAGCCTCAATTTGTCCTCCCATTTTGATCTGATATTAATGGGTAACGCGCGCTCTAAAATTCTCGTTAACAAATTTTCGTCGAGCGTAATTTTTAGGGAAGCCAGGGTATTGACGTGTTGCCGCATTTCGTCAATTATAGCTTAGTTAAATTTTTATGCAAAGCCTCTGTCAAGACCCTCGTATCAAGAATAGCGTCAACATGAGCGGCCATAAGGATACGCGTTTGATCAAAAGCATCGGTAAGCAATTTTCAATCGTGTGTATAATTTTCCTCACTGACACTATACACTGAGATTTTAGTCGAAGCGTCCCTAATTAGGCATGACTGAAGGTGTATAGATTTTTGTCAATTGGATATTTCTGCTGAATCTATGATCGTAATAAAAGCATTTATAAATGACAGCCATTTAGCTATGTTGCCATCAAACTTAGGCAGCTCAGCGACGAGGAGCTTTAACCTTTGATTTTTTTCACTAATTGTTGTATTAAAACCGTCACCGCCAAGCTGCGGTGGTTGCCGAACAACTGTTTCATCAGGAAATAATTCTTTGCATTTTGTAAATGCATCATAGAAGCGCGTCTCCGAATCGTTAAATTCCGCGAGGTTGTCGCTGTCTTTTTCAACCAATAACGAGAGCTCATTATGAAGCTCTTCGTGAGCACGGAAAAGTTCTGTTGTGCNTATAGACATTAGTTACCGTTCAGGGTATTATTTTATTAATTATAAATTATTAAAAAAACTACTTTTCAGTGAATTCAATCGTATTACATAAATTTGATTTTTAAATGTCACACGCAGCTCCGATTGTAATACTTTGCGCCTGAAAGTACCACCTACCGCCCCATAGGTGGCAACTACAAGTTTCTACGAAACATCGAAAGGAAAAAGGTAGTTTATAGTAAATAAGAAGGGCTGCACAATGTCTTGCAAACATTCCACCTGGATCACACGATACAGTTCTATGCAAGCATCTCGCTTAACGAGAATATTGCGAGTATATTGTTTAGATTCTCGAAGGAGGTAGTCAACAATACCCCGTTATGCAAGCTAGTATGGTGAGAGTGGGTAAAATTAAAGTAAATACGTACCTAGAGCCTTCTGAGTGATTAAATACATAAGTGTTTATTGTACTAAATTATCACTCTAGGCGCTGTCTTTGAACAGGTCTCGTCAAGCAAGAACTTAACCATAGACTTGTATATCAAGTGAACCGAGTAAAATTTTGCATGGCGTCACGCAGCCCTTCTTATAAACTGTAAACTACCTTTTTACTTGCCATGTTTGGTAAAAACTAGTAGTTGCCAACAAGCGGGCGGTAAGTGGTACTATTAGGTGCAAAGTATTAAAATCGGAGCTGCGCGCGACATTTAAAAATTTAATTTTTTTAAAACGACTAAGTTTAATAAGGAGTAGTTATTTTGATAATTTATAATTAATAAAATAATACTCTGAACATAAAACAATTTATTTTGACTATCCATTTTAGTTTCCCTGAGATTAGTTGTCAAAATAATAAACAGTTAAAGTCAATACTGCTGGAATAGACATTCATAGGTTGACTACAAAAATACAGTGCACTATTGATATTTCTGATCCTACCATCTCCAAAGCATATTTGTCATGAATATTATAAAAAATTATCAGGGGCTTCTGGGGGTGCATACTCACTGAATATACGTCACATAAACATGTTATTTAGGGTCGTAGTATTCCGCGGATGTTTTTTATTAACCAAACGAATTTTTATCAAAAATGTCTTTCAGTAAAAGTAAAATTTGAAATTTAATTTTAACACTGAGGGCGCTTAAGATGCAATGCTTTAGATATCTTTGTAAGAAATAATACCTTCACTGAGGCTCAAATTTAACACGTTGATGTGGGATCTATAAATATGAATCTTAACACAGGGTGGATTAAAAACTTTAGCTTATAATTATATATTATTTTAAAAAGTATAAAAATCAAAATATTTGTATGAACCTGATAAAGCCTATACTCATTACATCAGAGGCCACCGAAATGTTTTTTTTTTATCAGTTTAATGTTTTTTTACAAAGACCATTAGCATACTACTATTTGATTATATTAATGTTTATAGTTAAAAAGATACATGAGGTGTTACATAATATACTTTAATTACTTAGGTATTTACTATTATTACTTTTTTTTCAACTTATAGGTATGCAACGAGAGAGTTGCTTACTATGGAGCTGGTAGGCTTCGACATCCCAGAATAATTAAATCACCATGCAAACAAGTACAATTTCCACAAGATAGACTGCAACCAGTTGCTATTGGTTTCAAGAAAGGCCTCCCTGTGTATGAATTTTTCGATTATTAGTAAGTATTTTTGAATTGAAACAATTGTTGGTCAGTTATTAAAATAACGTTTCTTTTTTTTCAGTATAAAAAAAAGTATTGAAAATGGAGCACTAGCTAGATTGAGCGCTATTAGTTTTTTTAAGGAAAATATTGAAAAAAAAAATACGTATACACCTTTTGGTATGAGAGAGGTGACACCACTTTTTGTAATTATATTCATCGGATGCCTCCTTGGTTTAATTATCTTGTTTTTTGAGAAATTGTACCAAAAATTGAAAATTAAAAAATCAAGAAAAGTTTTTATTAAGAACAGAAGAAGAACAAGAAGAATTCAACCTCTTGCTGATCATCAAAAGGAGCCATCTGAAGGATTGAAATTAAGAAAACGAAAAATATCTGCAATAGAGGATGAAATTGAAAGTGCACCTTCCCGTAGTCAAGATAACGAAAATGAGATAACAAGGGAGCTACAAGAGCGACGGGAACCTCCTTTTTTGCCCTTCATTCTTTGAATTCTAAATAGTGTATTTTTAATTCAAAGATTTAATGTTTCAAAGCTAACACAATAAGGTCCAAATAACAAAGTTATAATGTTCATTTTTTAAACGTAAAAGTAAAAATATTAAAACTAAAACGTTAGGTTTTAACAAAATTGAATTTCTATGTTTTTAATAAAATTTCAATATTTGATTTTTTAGTTGCTTATTGGTTTAGTGAATAATAGCTTTTTCCTACTTTGGGCGTTTTTTAAATCTTTTGACTTTAACTGCACTTTCAGTTGTAAAAGTAAGGTTCGCAGCTAGCTCGCATCTAATCATGAAAAGCATAAGGAGTTGCATGGACCTTACTTCGCAGGTTACCGGGTTTGTTGCTTGCCCTGGGGAAATGTGTCACCTACATGTACTAAGTATAAAAACCACTATTTCGATGTATTTTTTGAAGGTTAAAAGAATTTTTTAACTACGTATCTGTGTATGTTTGCTGTTAACTGTGTTATGTTAAATTATGAATTAGGAAATTTATTGCCATAAAGGTTTCTGAGTATTTTTTTTTTTTCAAACTTCTAATGATTCACCTTTACTTCAGAGTATGTGTGAGCTAATTTAAAAAGTATTAATAGATACTAAGGAGACTATCCAGTAAAGAATCTTTATGCGCAATTAAGTAGTAATCATATTCGTCCAAGCCACAATTGTTAACACATTATCCAAACTCTTTTTGAAAATTCCGATAATACCTAAGCAGAATATAATTATTTGACTTTGTAGTGCGCTGGTATGAGCATTGCACTGGCATTTTTTGTTTTGATGGAAGTTTTTGAATTTCGCAGACATGTAAAACAGCAGACCGAATGACAAGCTAACTTACAAATTCTACGGTATCTACTTGTATTAACAAATATTCTTCGATTTTTATATAATACTATTTAAAAAATTATAACTACAATAAACTTGGCTCAGTTTTTGGATCATATGGCCCTATTTTTGGCTGAAAAACTGTAACTTATATTGAATAAATTTAATTGCTTTGTAAGGATTGTGTTAAAAGTCTCACTTTTTTTTCGTTTTTTCTCTTTTTTTTGTTCTAAAAGTTTATGTCTGTTCTCATTGAGACTTACTTTCTTAGCTACTTCAGCATAGCTATACAGACTTGATTTGTAAATATCTGGATAGCCTCCTTGGATATTTAAAAAATACATGATATAGATTACACAAAGTAACATAAATAAATCAAGAATGGATAAAACTCAAGTGAATAAATAGTTTTTTTTTCATACCCCGGCCGAAAGTACGTGCATCCCTGCTCGATTTTACTCAAGGAAGGGTAGCTTTTGTGGCTGGCCAGAAAAGAGGGTGCCTCTGATTGGCTGCGTGCCTTTTGCTGCTGCTATCAGCGGCGCACGCGTAGTGGAAGCAAGAACAGCAAGAACCGAGCCGACGAGCCCGACTCGTGCACGCAATGTATATAGTGTATAGACTGCTCTTGCCTCGATGCTGACATCGAGATTGTAATTTTCATAATTGTACTTTTAATGTAAATGAAAAGCAATAGCTTAAAAATTCTGTTTGCCTGTAAAAATATTGCTACAAATAAGAATTTTCACTGCAAAATTTTGTACTTAAAAATGTTATTTTTACAAAAAAAAAAAAAATTTCAACTTACTATTTGTTACAAAATATCTATAAATATCTACTATAAAATACTATGTATAGTTTGGTTTTTTATACAAAAAAATTTCATTATCTAATAAAGATCATTCAGATAGAAATAATGATTACTTCATACTCATGAAGCTTTCCTACTGCACTTATTCAATGAATCGTATTTAATTTCTGATATCTTACAAAATGTTAGTAAAAAAAGTCGTCCATTCCCGCCCCCCCGACCAGCACAGCTTCGGCTTCGCTTCGGCTTGCAAAAGTCGGGGCGGGCATCGACTACACATGAGCAACATGTGCTACAAGAGATCCCCGGTGGATGGCGCTGATGCACACAGCAAAAAAATAACGTATACATACATACTCGAGCGTCAGAGCGTCAACTATCAACCAGACATGCTATTTATTAGTTATTATTAATGTATCAAACGTACTTTCGGCCGGGGTATGAAGAAAAATCGTATACGACCAACGGCCAGTAAACTAAAGACCCCGGCCTGCGTATATAAGGGCCTCGGCTTCGCCTCGGCCATCATAACCACGCAGGCCGGGATCCTCAGTTTTCTGGCCTTGGGTCGTAATATACTACTTGAGTGTCAAAAAAATTTGCTAATTTGTTCATCTAGCGCAGTCACCAAGTATATACTAGAAGGTGCTACCTAAATAGTCCTACTTCAGTTAGCTTCCTGCAAGAAATCTCTAATTTAAGAAAAGGACATGTTAGTGATGTTTTCAACAACCAAAAATATGTGATAGAAGTACAATACTATAAGATAATTTAAATCATGGGATAAGTAAATGTCTTTAAAAGTAAATAAAAGTGCTGCAGTCTCTGTATCTTTGAAAAAATAAGATATCATTGATGGAATAAGGGCAACTTTTGAGGATACCCTCACGTAGTCACTAATAAAAAAGAATCCGTCAAAGTCCCTATAAAAAATTATCATAAACATTGACAAAATCTCAATCAAAAAACCACAAATGCTTTTAAGCAAAAGTATATGGCTTTCTCGAAAATTTACGAAGAAAACGTTTCTAAAACAAAATACGACAGTTAAAGTTTTTGAGAGTTATGTTTTAGTGAGTTTAGATATTACAGAATTTCTCACAAATATGCTAAGCGATTTTGTTGTCAATATATATATTTATACGTCATGTCCATTAAGTATAAAAAATTTGGATTGATCATATTTTTGTTTTAACTCAATTCTTCTTCTAAAAAATGTTCACCGATTTCCAAAATTGTTTGCAGACATTTGACATGAATGAAAAATGAGTAAGTTATAACTCATTCGTGTAGTTAAGTTATGTAAAATTTGATTAATAGATCTTTAAATATATTACTCTTGTCATTATAATAATAAAGGGAATTAAACTATTTTTAGATAAATGCTGCATGAGAACGACGATCGAGTAAGATGTAACAACGAAAACATAATAAAATAATGTAACATAATTAAAAATAAGAATGCCTTTAAATACTCAAAAGAGTATTAGTTAATCGTGTGGAAATAAATGTCACACATTTTTTTTTAACTTTATAAAGAAACCAAAAAATATTTGAAGAAGCGTAAAAACAAAGTAGTATATTAAATAAAGATTATAACATTGTGGAAAATAGGATGGATATATTAAATAATAGTAATTTGGCTATAAAAACCATAAACGGTTGATCTAAAAAATGCTCTACCTTACAATTAATGGTCACATTCTGAATCGAAAAAAAATATCAATTATTTAAGTTCTCTTTATATGTTTTCTACATATGTCGGCGTTTGCGGACGTGTATGTTGGTATGTGTTATTATGCTATAGGTATATTTGTATAAATTCATTCGTCTATGGTAAAAAATTGACTCATTTACTGTTGGTTGGTTACCTTCGTTAGTTTTACTTGCTTGCGAGAAGTTTTTTCAATACCATTGAGAATTCCTTCATGAATTAGAAAAAGCATTCTGCGTATTTTTTTATTTACAAATTCCTTTTAAATGTAATAATACCATCTTTTGACAGACCATACGAGCAATCAAATAAGATTCTAAATTACATTTTCCTATAAATGAATAAATAATATTATTGTAGTTGTTCGTATACCTTTTTCTTATTACTTAACTGGGTATATTTATAATCTTTGACGACAAAAATTAAATCTAAAGTTTAAATTATCACACTGTCCTCAGTCCTATAAAATTATTTAGTAAATTTATTTTATGAAAAAAAGTATTTATCCAAGTTTATTAATATTATATTTCATTTTGGATAGTTGCTACATTAAAAAAAAAAACCTGTTTCCCCTTATAACTGTAACTTTAATAAAACACACGCTTACAAAAGTAATAACTTTTTATATTATAATATTGATATTTGTTTTTCCTTTAGTTGAAATTGTATCTTCTACTGAAAATTCAGTTTCGAATTTTAACATAAAAATTAAAAAATTTTCAAATAATGGCCACAAATCAAGTAATAAGTGTATGAAATCATTTAGCATTACCTAATAGAATTCATCTTAGAAGAACCATATACTTGGTAAAAAGGTGGAGCAATGATTGTTGCAATGAGTATACTTACGTTAGTTGGGTGTGATTTCAAAAAACTTAATATTTATAAATTGAACAATTATAAACAATAAATAATGACATAATACAAAATAAACAATATGGTGGCTGGCCAGTATAAGACTGTGCACTTTCATTGAATTTTCCGATGGTTTCAAAACAACTTCCTACACTGCCTACACGAATTACACCTGTTAAGTGAAGCTCATATTTATCATCTATTTATAACTTTTTAATAGCACAGTAATACATGCCAGTGGATGTCCCTACAGGACTTTCATCGCACATAGATTTTTTTGAAAGATATTATTTTAGCATTAAAAGTATACTAAAAAAACCATAAGAAATACCCAAAAAAATTGCAGATTATTTAACTGTACCCTCTTTTACATATTAAATTTTAAAAAGCATTTGTTATATAATTTCTAAATATTGTTACAAATCACATGAAAAATNGTGAGAGGAAAAAAAATGTCTGTTAAAATATTGATTTTGATCATCAGACGTCACAAAATGGCCTCTTCAATTGGGTGCTGGTGCAACGCTTACTGATCAGTTGCGTAACCGAGCACTCTCGAGCGTAATACATTATTTGCTCACAGGAAAGTGGTTACACGGTTTTCCGTGATTAACACGAACATGAACTCGCGAACCAATTGACCAGCAGCGGGACGTCGCGGTACGAGCTCCTCGGCAGGCAATGTAAAAAAGACGCCCTAACAAAAAAAAAATTTACTTCTATACTAAATATAAAATCTAGTTCGATGTTAAAAATGTTAATTTAGGACGACAGATTCCTAAACAATTTTTAGCATAGGATTCAGTATTAAATTTTGAAACGCATTTGTTATACAATTTCTAAATATTGTTACAAATCACATGAAAAATGAAACACATTGTTGTTGAAAAAAGTTCTTCCCATTAGTTAAAATATTTATTTCTTCTAGTTATGGTGTTGTTTTCATAGATAACAAATTTTATTTTTTATTGCACTGGTTCAAAGGTACGTCGACTTTGTATCATATTTTTTTTAGTAATTACTTTCAATTAAATATTTTATATTAACTATTTACATAAGAGACATATTATGATGACGAAACAGAAGAAATTTAATGTAGTAGAAATGTTTTATGCATCGGTTGCTGGTGTCAGGAATTGGAACCCACAATCTGTTGCGTAGAAATAGAATTTTTAAGCTGCTTACTCAAAGAAAAATCATGTAAGTACTAGAAAACGTCAAAAACTTATTCATATAATTTAGTCACTCCACTTTCAAAACAACAACAGTATCACGAAATTTGATACTTATAAAAAACAACAAGGATATTATTTACAGATTTTTATTATAACATATTTAATAAATATATAGTATAAAAAGATGCAGTTATTATTAAATTACGACTAACAGGAACTTCTGGTTACTAATTATAGCCATGACCCAAAATAAATTAAAACTTTTAAATAAATTTGAACTTTGGAATTTATCATCGCCATTTTTCATCAGCAAATATGAAAAATGCAAAAATTAACTATTTCATATATTTGACTCAAAAAGTAAAGATATATTATATTACGATACTAGTGCAAGAGGAATGTAATTCATACGCACTCAGTGTTGCATGTGCAAATTAAGATCTTCAGAACCACAACAGATGGTTCCATATCAAAATCCCGTGCATGGCATGACAAAATAATTATTCTGTATCTTGGATTTTTTAACATTTTTTACAGTCTCCTATTTAGACTCTTCTTCTTTCAAGTAAGTAGCAATTTGTTGTATGTAATAATATCCCTACAGGTACATTACGTCACTAGGACACAAAGAACAAATATGAGTGCCCGAAGGGCGAACTTTTTGTACTTTGCATGTTTACTTCTTATTACATAACTAACAGTAAAATTGTTATACAATATTATCTAAAATCTAATAATTAATTATAAAATTTAATGGGTTACCATGTATTCAAGGGTAACTCACCATTTTAATACTCTTTTTTAAAAAGCCCCATCACCGATTAAAGATAAATCAACGGGATATCACCGTTTACTTTCTCAAATATCTTGAGTATTACGGTAAAAAACGGCATGTTCGAAAATACAAAGTTTTTTAAATTTCCAATGATCTACCCCATGTACACCTTTCAAACAGTTTGAATTAAAACAGCAAAAAATAACTAGAGTCACACTTTACATCATATATACGAGCACTAGCATGAGGACCAGAGGTAAGCGTTCATTTCTACACCCCTCGTTTCGCGCCTTCGCAAATTTCAGCGCATAAGGTCTCTAGACCAAATTTACGCAGTGGTGTCAGAGACTTGTAACATTTTTATTGTCTTAAAAAAAGTCTTCTTGCTCTTATCACACCAACATAATCCCCCTGCGCGTCTCTGCCCATACGAAACGATTGAGTATGCAGAGAAAAACATACTTATGGAAGTAAACAGCCACCGTCCCCAGCACATAGGAGCATCGCGTCACACGTTAATAGACAGTATACTTTCGCCGCGCATTCATATCATCCTCATACGTGTGTACAAACACCTGCACACGTGAAGATGGAGAGCCTCGCTGCTTTGCGCTCGTTGGGGGCCCTTGGAACATAAGGTGCTTATAGCGGCTGGGTGCAAAGGCAGCCAGGGGCGGGAAGAGAAGCCACGGGGACGGGCCAAGTCACGAGACTAGCCAGTAAAAGTGTCGGCGATAGATACAAGTATATACCCCAGGTCAGGATGGAAGGAGAGCGATACCAGGATAAGCAGCTTCCAGCCTTTCATGTTCTGTCATGTGATGCTAACGTGCTCGCACGCACACACACACACACGAGTGCTATCATGGCTTTTGCGGTGGAGGCTCCTCCTCTTTTATTTTCTTGTTTTGCCTCTCTGCAAGGCTGTATTGGAAACTTTGTCCAAGTGACACCACAGCTCCTGGGGGTTAGTTGTGCATCGATTGGAATAGAACATCAAAATTACATGTCCTCAGGTTGTTCGGAAATTTTTTTCTCGCAATACTTCAAACTATTCGTTTCATTGGCATGTACTTGGTATTCGATGAACACGTTTTTTTTTTTTTAAATAATACGAGAAAAGTATCTTATCACTGAGCAATTCGTTGTCAATCTGGTGATAAATGTAATCATGTGGATATTAAAAACAAATCTTTGGTTTGGTGGTCAGCATGCTTTCTACTTTCAGCTGTCCATACGTCAATAAAATTCTTTGGTCATTTCAACAACATTTCTCAAGAAGCAGCAGTTAAATATTTAGAGTAAAAACATCACTTGCTTGTAGTATCAACACATTTCTAGTTTACAAATAATACATTTTACTGTTGTCGAATTCTAAAATTTATTTAATGAATTCCAGGCTTTTTAATGTATTTCGATTACTTAAAAAGTCTTAACTCGAATTGTAAGGAATTTATTGGTAGCCTATTTTTCGTTGTTCATGTTACTGTACAATTGTGCATTTTGTGCACGACAAAATAAATTACAAAATATAATTCCACCTCTCAATATCTGATTGACAAGAGTATACATCACTAACAAGAAGTGTAACTCATCTTGAAATTAATTGTGGGTTTTTCCGACAACGTGATGAAAAAAAAATGAAAGGTTAATATAGCTAATTGTAACAGTGAATTTTTTTATTTAATAAACAAACTGCAGCCTACTGCAATGATGTGAACTTTGAGTGTTGTAAGAAAATAGTATTATTGATTCTCTAGTTTGAGTTATTTATATAAAAATATGTATTTGGTTATTAAACGTATATTGAAAGAGAATTTCTTGAGCAATATAAAAATAAATAAAAATCTTGTCTCAAAATGTTACTTCCAAAATCTTAAAATTGAATATATAGTTTATGAGCTTTACATCTCTAAAACAGTTAAATTTTGAAAATTAGTTCTTATAAAATTTAATAGGCAAGTGTAATAATTATTTCGACATTAATATGTGAAAGTAATAATCATATGTACGGTAGTAAGAGTACATATATTTCAAACTTAAATAAGTATGTGTATAAGAAAATTTATTTAAAATTTTATAAGAATAGTGATAATAATGGTTTTCTTATGGTTTTTTGAATGTAAAAA
>NW_019379779.1:39623-59977 GCF_000648655.2 Copidosoma floridanum | reverse complement strand
AAAATTACATTACCTCAATATTTTTCTAATAATAAATATTTATTAAAAGATCTCTAACAAAATTGAGCTTATATTCCAAACAATTTTATTTTAATACATTTCCATACTCACATTTATTGCTTGGATCTTACAGTGAATGTAAAGACAAAAAATGTTTAATACAAGTTTTGATACTTAAGATTTTCAAAGTAATACTTTTTAATTCAACTTCTTTATTCACTTCGAACAAGCACTAAAAACTAAGAGAGAAGCACACGGATTGTATAGGATATATATATATATATGTAGATGGCAGGTGTCGTTGCGTTGAGAGCCTTGTCTTCTGCCTGGCCTCTTTCTCCTAGGTCGAGAAAGACGGTTGTCGAAGCTCGAGCATGGATTCGGCGGCGCCGCTGGTGTCCCTCTAATGAAAGGAGAGAGGGCGCGAGAAACGAATTCCGCACAAATACTAAATGCTAATGTATATTTTATACATTGATTTTAAAAATAATAATGAATAAGATATGATGTCTTAAAAATCAAATTTTAATTGGTTCTGTCTTCTTCAAATTCAAGCTAATAAATTATTTAGTTTTGTAGGCAATATCCCGACGAGTGTTCTAAAATATTTTGAAACAAAAATATCATAATTTTAATAAATGTTGTATAGTTTTTTACTATAATGTTTATTGATAACTTGTATCGAATCTCATACTCTATTTTTTTGGTAATCACAATTCACTGCATTAAAAATATTAAAACTTTTAAATTTGCATGTTCAGATGAATATGAAGGATATAAATTACCTAAGAAAAGTAGATCAGTTCAAACATTTCTGATTTGATGAATCTTTATTTAGTAGTTTTGAAATCCAATAAATTGACTCATGAAAATGTATGAACATTTAATGGAATTAAATTCATTAAACATGAGCTTGACATTTTTTAAATCTTTATCTAATTTAACTAAAATTGGACATAAGTCGTTTTTAGTATGTTGTAAGTAAATTTTAGAATTTTTATTGCAATGATGTTTAAGTACTATAGGTTTAATTTGTTTCGTTATTCAAATGAGTTAAACTATAATTTTATTTACATTTATAAAATATTTCTTTGTTTTTAATAATTAGTTCGAACGAATTAAGTATAGGGTGATAAAAGAAAACTTCGTTAGTAGAGAAAACATTAGATAATCATGTTAAAATATCAATTGTAATTTTTTATTCATTCAACTGTGATTTGACAAATATTATATATAATTATGGCTAAAACAACCATCTATTTAACATATTAAGGTACAGTCATAACCAATGATCACGATAGAAATCAATTGCATTAATTGTTCTACAGTCAGCAATAAGTTATCCGAGCTGGTGAAAAAACAAGTTTAAGATTAAAATTTCAATCTTACCAAGCAAATTCTAGGACCAATTATAGTACTATATAGTACTATTTACATGGCTTTTGACAGAGACACTGCTATATAATTTTCTAACAAATTACACAAATTTATGATTAAAATTAGAAGTAGCCATACTAACAAGGCAGCTCCTTACCATCATATAGTACATAAATTTTAATTATTCATACATATTGTAATACAACAATGAATAGATGGTGTAGTAATTATAAGGGGTACTTTTATAAAATGTACTATTTGGCATTTGTGTCTAGTTCTAAATTTTACAATGCAGACACTCAGAAAGACAGGAATCTTTTCGATTTTTCATCCCATCGTAATTTTCGAAAGTTTGTCGCACTCTTTGGAAAAATCTAATATTCAAAATACACAGCTCGACCACACCTTACTAATCGATAGTAATCGAGTCAATTGATCGCATTTACAAAACCTCCTTTTATCAAGAGAGGAACGTAGGAATCCATTATAAGAGAAAAAACCATCTTTGTATTGTATGGTTGAAAAATTTTATTGTCCGTCCACTGAGACTATTTTTTTTTTTCGTAGACATTAATATATAAGTGTGAAAAAAGGATTTCTCTCGTTAGGCGAGTCGCGATAACTGACTGCCCCTTCTCTCTCAGCTGTACTTACGTTATGCATGCATACAAAACCTATACGTACAGCCTCGTGGGACCTTAAAAAACTCTGCTCCGCGTAGGCAAGACCTCTACCATTCACCAGCGGCCAAGTGCCTCCAATTCTATTGTCCTTCTCTCATCTGTTTCTTCTCCCCTCAGACCATCACGTGCTCGAGCACACGCGTTCAATCCCTGTCTTCTTCCGCGATTACGAGCCACGCCCTCGGCAATTTTCCGTTGCGCAATATTAAAATAGAAAATAGAGTAGGGGCGAAAAATCGCGCGCTCTCGCCTCACGCGGCATGTACATCGTGACCTAATTCGCCTACTTGGGGCTTATTATTTTGGCCACGTGGGCACGCGTGCCAGGCTTTAAAAATTTTTATTTTCGAGCCTCCCATTCACGGGATCTCGCGATGCTAAACACTAGCTCTTGGTTGATGATGTTCTCGCGCGCCCGAAATTCTCAGCAGTTGTATGGTTCTCGAAATTTACTCACCATCGTTTTTTTGCATTGATCGTGTGAGAGGAAAAAAAATGTCTGTTAAAATATTGATTTTGATCATCAGACGTCACAAAATGGCCTCTTCAATTGGGTGCTGGTGCAACGCTTACTGATCAGTTGCGTAACCGAGCACTCTCGAGCGTAATACATTATTTGCTCACAGGAAAGTGGTTACACGGTTTTCCGTGATTAACACGAACATGAACTCGCGAACCAATTGACCAGCAGCGGGACGTCGCGGTACGAGCTCCTCGGCAGGCAACCCGAGCTCCGGCAAATCCGCGGTGCTAAGCTGGCCAGTCAGCACGACACGGCTGAGGTCGAGGCTGCCCTCAAGGAGGTAGTCGAGGGCACCAAAAGGGAGATCCAGGAGAACAATAACCAGATTGAGAACGTCAAGGTATTGCTTACCATTTGCTGTACTTGTGTGTACGTGTATGCGGTGAGTAGAGACGTTTTTTTGGAAGAAACAGTTTTTGTATGGATTTAAAAAAATGTCTGGACATCTACGTAGAATACCGATCCATGGATTCCTATCGATAAATCAATAAATAAAATATGAGATCTGAGTATAGCGTCAAGGTAGTTGTATCTCAAAATTTCTGGACTTAAAAAAAAAAAATTACATTACCCAGTAAAACCAAACGGAGTGATCTCGTTGCATGTGGTTGTCACGTTTACAAGGTAAAATGTTGATTTTTATCAACTCTCCTTATTGATCCATCAACACAACGTTCGTATCGTATACAATTTTCAAACAAAAGTTTCAAACTGTAATCTAAACTTATGAGCTAAGCCTTCATTGTTTTGCTAACTAAATGTCTTCAAATTAAATAATTGTTATCAAGCAGTAATAAATACTTTCATAATACTAGCAAAAATTTAGAAACAAACACATCTTCTGCACGGTACAAAATTTCTTAAACAAATTCAAATAGCTAAATAATTAAAAGTGCCATTTTACGGTATGTACGAAAGGTACGAATTTGGGTGTTCTTAACACTTTTTTTTAAATAACCCCGAAAATTCTATTAAATCATCAATTTACGGCTTAAATGTGATGATATCAGCAATCTCCTGGTGATTACATATTTTTTACTTAGCAATCCAAATATAACATAATGCATCAGGGTATAAAATGTGGAAAATATTATTTACGTCAACATAAAAATGTTTTCTAGAAGTTTGGCAGGTTTTTGATCATGGATAAAATGACAGTTTTTTTTTTCAGATAAGTGATAAAAAAATTTCTACAATGTTAGTTTTTTGAGGAATGGGACGCTCCACGTTTTAATGAAAAAAAATTTTTATTTCTAACACCCTTAAAACTAAGTTTGTTTCACTCGGAATATCGCTTATCGCAAGAAAAAATTTCTGAATACGGGTTTTAGTGACGATGACGTCCATACAGTGACGTCACTCTCTATCACATAAGCCGTGACAAGTGTAATAATTGTGTAACATCAGCAATAAGAAAAAAAATATGTAAATCACCCTAATTATCATCATCACTATCACGGCACGCCTATTGGTCACCATAAAAGCCCCTCAATTGCAAAGCTAGACGAGGCTACACATCCACTCGTAACAAATACGAGCCTTGTTTACACACGCCACCTAAACATAACAGCCAATCCACTGGTGCTCAGGCATTTTACTCCTTCTTTTTAGTCCATGCCAACATGACCGTGTGTGCTTTCTTTCCTCTCCAACCGCAGATTTTAAATATTTTAAGCTTCTTTTGCACTAAACACTTTGCTTAGGAGTGTTGGAACTACTCGTTTTTTCTTTTCTTAATTTTAAGTTTTAATTTAATTATAGTTTTAATTTTTTTTAACAAAGACGTACACCTCACTTTCTTTAATATAATTTCGTTTAGAATTAATCAGCAAGATCAAAAGAAGTTTAGTAATTGTATACTTAGTTTTTCAGAGCACTGTTATAATCAAAAGTCATTGAGTAGATTTGCCGAGTTAAAACGATAAATAATCAATAAAAATAGTTGATTTTCTATTTATTTTACCTCGTGCTCTATGTTTCGTTGAAATTGAAGACTAAGACACAATACAGTATTTAAAAAAAATCAAAGCCATTGTCCTGGCTTTTTATTATAATCCTTTATAGGAATGAAAAATTGTAAGAAATTGAATAATAGCAACAAATAGGGATGCATGTACCTACTACCATTTAAAATGAATATAATTATTTAATTTTTAATGAAATTTACAGAATTTACTGTGTTTTTCATTAAAATAAAGTGATCGAGATATCTTTAAATTTTTTTTTTAATTTTAAAAGTTCTCAATAAATTGTGAAACATGTAAATTTTCATTTAAAGCATATTTTCAAATTAAAAAATTGTGATGAAAACATATTATTTACAAACTATAAATTCTAAAAATGGAAAGGTTATAATATATCTGAGAAAAATAAATTATTGTTACGCGCCTCTTTCGAAAATCCAACAATCAATTGAGGCCAAACTCATGCGATATTTACGTTTATTTTATTTTTTCTCTGTATATTTTGATGGCGTAAGGGACATGAAAGGTTATAACTAATTGAGTAGCGATTGAGTGATGTATTACATTTTATTTAAGTTGATGACAAATAACTTTATGAAATAAAAAAAAATGTTTCAAAAAATTTCAGGGATAAAATAGGGTGCAAAAAATGACAATTAACCATTTTGACTTCATCCACACAATTATTTATATGCCAATCTAAAAGTATCAGAAGTTGCTTGCTGTGGTCGCATAAATATTACGCCATAAAGCCAGATAGTTAGATTTTCTGACTTGCGTAGCGAATATTCAAAACGAAGCCGAGGACATAATGCCATGAACGCAAGGATACCTAAAATGTTCTGGACGTGTATTGTACACTATTTTTCTTGATCTTCTCCCGAAAGTACGTTCAATATCCAAAATTATTAACGTAATCGCTACCAGTTGACTTTCACGACTACTTATATATGCATGGATACAGGTCATTGTAAAACCACTTAGGCGAAATAAGGAGTCATTTTGGCCCCAGACGACTTATTAGTCTTTGAATTACTTTTTCTTGCTTTGTTATGGTTTTTTAGGTAAAAACTAATAGAAAAAAGTAGTAACACCTTCTACAGACGTAAGTATCTCTAAATACGTACAAATTTAAGATTTTTAGTGGTTACGGTAATAACACACTTTTTTAGAAGTAAGGAAATTTTGAGATTTTTCAGAATTTTCTTCAACTATATTACGCTACTTTTGCTTATTCTCTATTTTTGGCCTATTTTAGTTTTTTTGTGTAAAACCTATTTTATTATTTATTCTTTTAATTGAATGTTTTACTTTTTTAACTTTTGATTTTCTTTTTTTATAAAATTCAAAATTTATCAATGTTAGGGAACTTCGTATTTTTTTTTACTCAAAACCGGGGCCATTCTCAATCCTTAAATCTGTTACCTACACGGAAAATAAATCTGTTTACATAAGTAACAGTTACATTTATTTTTTTAGATTATCGTAATGATAAATCGTTTTGAAAAATGGATACAGCTGAAGATACAGCTGAATACGGTATTAACTAATTTTATTATCACTTCAAGTGCACAAGATAAAGACAGTCGCATAAAAGAGTTTTTCAAATTTGATACACTTTGCATGTTTGTAAACATAGTCTATACAAATGAAAATAAATAATGTTAGTGGCGACCCCACTGATGTCAAAAAAGCAATTGAACTACAAGTGTTTTCACAAAAAAATTTAAAATCAACAAAATAGAGAGACGCAATTTCAGACAAAACATGTACTACAGAACAGTTTTTTCGAATATTCTTTCTGTATAGTTCAGTAGGTGTTTTACTTAACTTCTAGATATTTCGGTATAACAAATTAAAGGAATCGACATTTTCTCTTAATACAGGTAAAATATGTGAAATTATTATCAGCGACGGGTCATAGTAATGATATTTTAACAATGATATTTTGTTCAAGTTTACAATTCATGTCTGAGTCGAAATTTTTCGTATAATAAATATGATTAATTACAAGTAATGTTGATAAATTTTTTTGTGTATAAATATTATTTGAACATTTTAACTGTTTATTTAGAGCAAAGACATAAAAAACCCCTGTTTTTTTACACTAGACCACACCATTTAAACACAACATGTAATACGAAAAGTTTTTTCAGAATATTTTTTCCGTATAGGTAAGTAGGTCTTTGACTTTACATAAAGATATTTTGGTATAAACAATTAAAGAAATTTAAATTTTCTCTTAATGAAGGTAGAATTTGTGGGATTTCAATCAGAAATAGGTGAGAGTAATGATATTTTAATACTATATTCTTTGTTCAAGTTTATAATTCGCATTTGATTTGGGATTTTTCGAATACTAAGGGAACCAGGAATCACTGATCCTCTCTAAGGTCTGCGTTGAGGAAACCTATAACAGCTATGTCGGAAAAGAACTTGAGCCAACAGGACATCCTCCACTAGACAAGTATTACTAACTAATCTCCCCATATAAGATCACCAAAACAACTGAATCTGCAACTAAAAAAGGTGCTTTAGACATCAATGTCTTCGACGTTATACCGGGAGACGTTGGAAAAGAGTACTACAACTAGCCCCAAAGCTTTGGACTTTGTAATTTTTCTCCCAATCAGTCTAGGTCCTTAACAGCAAGCCAGAGAAGATCACCCTGAGGTATCCAGGCAGTCACAATTGCTGTTAACTGCAGTGAAGAAAGAGTTAGCTTAAAAAGCTCACCGGTCTTTTTTAGGGTCATCGTACGTCGAACTACCTTACCAACAAATATATTAGAACTTAACAAATTTGACAGAAAACACACTTTAGGGGTTACACGAATTTTAAGCATGCCAAAAGTGGCAAGAGGGTGAATCGGAAAAAAAACTTCAAGTGTATCTAATAAATACAATTTTTCTTAGGTGTCACGAAACTGACGCAGAAAATTTATCGAGATTGAAACAGCAGCGTCAAAATCGACAACTAAAGAGTCTATTACGTGAGAGATCAGCTTTTTATTGTACCCTCACAGCAATCTCTGAAATCTTTAAAGATCCTACTTCAGTTTTTTTAATGAGTAGAAAATGTATTTGTGTTTTTGTGGCAATAAAAATGTAGGGTTTAAGGTCCAGGACTTTGTTGCTCTGGTAATGAAGTTGTGAGATATGAAAATTTTTTTTTTTAATATAAATTTTTTGGGGGTTTAAAATCTTAACAGCTTTATAAAATAGCCGTTTTCGTGAATTACACTTGAGAAACTGTAAATCAACGGCTCCTTATAGCCACCGATTATTTTATGGCATAAAAAACGCACGGTACTTTTCAGTATAAAATTTTTTCAGAATTTTCACACCTCATTATTTAATAAAATAAACTATATGAATTCTGAAAAAATTCGTTTTTAATAAGAAGATTTTTGTTCTGAGATGTATCAGGAATATGTGTAAAATTTCTAACTGAAAATGTTTCACATTACATGTCAACACACTATGGTGTTTTATTTAGTAAGTCTCGGGCGAAGCCGAGACGGGGGGCTGCTAGTCCTTTATTAGAGCGGATACAAGCTTATAACAAAAAAATCGTTCAATTCTCTCAAATCTTTTCTTTAGAGTATGTTCCTGAAAACGTCAATAGTTTTACAAATAAATGACTAAATTCCATTTTCATACATTTTACTTCGATCAAACCAAAATGACAAGCTGACTTCAAAAAGAACAAGTCGTAAAAGATTTTTATTGACCATCTCGATAAAGAGGTAATAGTTCTTTTTGAAAAAAATTAAGTACGCTAGATAAGGGTACATCAAGTAAAAATAACAAACTAATGAATACGAAATATATGCTGAGATATGGGACAAGTAAGGATCACGAAGAGTAACCCGAAATAAGGAGTCATTTTGGCCCCAGACGACTTATTAGTTGAACTCGCGAACCAATTGACCAGCAGCGGGACGTCGCGGTACGAGCTCCTCGGCAGGCAACCCGAGCTCCGGCAAATCCGCGGTGCTAAGCTGGNTGACTTCAAAAAGAACAAGTCGTAAAAGATTTTTATTGACCATCTCGATAAAGAGGTAATAGTTCTTTTTGAAAAAAATTAAGTACGCTAGATAAGGGTACATCAAGTAAAAATAACAAACTAATGAATACGAAATATATGCTGAGATATGGGACAAGTAGGGATCACGAAGAGTAACCTCGTCATTTTACAATTTTTTGATCTTTTAAGTTTCTAATTTTAAACTAAGTCGTTACACAAAATGAAAATAATAAAACTTTTGTCTCCTACAAGCTGATAAAAAACACGTTTCTCATAAAAATAGAAAGTTTCTTTTTTAATGAGTTAAATTTGGTAACGAGAATTTTGTTGACTCTGTTACTTTAAATGTTATTCACTCTTAGAAAGCTTTTAATTAGCAGGCTCTTCTTAACAATGAAGGACTTTCCATACCAGTATTTTTGGTAAAGTTTATATTAGTAATGTAAAAACAGGCCATGCATGTTAAAAAATTATTTTAAAATGATCTCAATACCATGAGCACATACTGCTGTCTAGATTTTTGAAGTCTGTTTTTCTTTTTTTTTTTTTTTTTTTGTTAATTGGAACTGCTGCGTAAAAGGACTTCTATACTTTCAATTATTATTATATCAATTAATACATAACAATTTAGAGCAGTGAATATTGTCCTCCCATTGTGATGTCATCAGCTTATTATTTTAAATTTTATGCTGATGGTTTTAATCTTTTGTGAGTGACGAAAACTTTTTATTTTCTGAATGTTTGTTTTTACGAATTTTTTCTTAAGGCAATTCTCATCTACAGCATTAAATAGCAAACCTACTTCAATATTTTGCACGAGTTAACATAAAATAAATTAATTTTTATATAGTTAACAAAGGATCAGACCGTTTGTTCGAGGAGGGGAAGGATCGACTCTGAGGGATTTTGGCGTTTTTGTGACTTTGAGTTTCACGCACGGTATCCTACAGTCTTACATTTACATGCTCACTTTGAAAGTTATCGAAAAGCTTACATAAATCAGCAAAACATTGAACAGATTCTCGAAAATCCGAGAAAAACAACGTTGATGACATTTTTTAAAATTTTCATAATAGACGATTTTGTTACAATTCTTTTGTATTCCGAAGCTGCCGCCTATTACCGATGGGACAGTAACCAAAATTTGTGAAAAAAAACAGGGAAAAGATGTTCTAGGCTGGCCAGAAGTAAACAAAGATTCAGATATAGGGAGAGTTTATACGATTCATCCCACCCAGTCGGAGTGCTTCCATCTTCTAATCTTTTTTCAATATGTTCGAGGCCGAACTTCATTCAAGTACTTGAAAACCGTGGATGGTGTTACTTACGCAACTTTCCAAGCTGCCTGTTACGCACTTGATTTATTGGAAAATGATGATCAATGAAAAAAACACTTGCAGATGCTGCTTTTTCTAAGAATACATCTAGATTACGTGGCTTATTTGCTATTATTTCAGTTTTTTGTGAGCCATAGCAACCTCAAATATAGTGGAATATGTTTAAACAACAATTATGCGAAGATATTTTTCACTATCGACGAATTCAACTCAACGATTTTAAGGTTAAATTCTTTTAAGCTGAAGACAAGATCATCTCTCTTTCAGAAAAAAATGTGACTGCATTTGGGCTAAACTCACCGGTTCGAGATGAACTGTGTACTAATAATCCTTTTGAACATTCCATCAGACATGGTTAGTATTATTATAACTGCTTTTATAACTACGTTGAGCAAAATCTTTCAAAGTTGGTTCCAGACCAACTACAAGCTTTTGATCGTAAAACTGATAGTGTCTTAAACAGTAGTGAAAAAGTCTTTTTTCTGGATGCTCCTGGAGGCACTGGAGAAACTTTCCTAATTAATCTTATGTTGGCCCAAGCAAGATTAGCTGAAAAACTGGCCCTTGCTGTCGCATCTTCTGGCATTGCTGCCACTCTTGTGAGTGGAGGTAGAACAGCTCACTCCACTTTTAAATTTTCCGGAGAAGATTACACGTGCCCAATACGCAAAATGGCCCACTTGCAAAAATTCTTCAAGATACAACATTTATTGTATGGGATGAGTGCACAATAAGTTACAGAGCTTACATTAAAGCTAAAAATAAAACATTGCAAGATTAAAGATCGAACCAGAATTTAATGGGTGACATTACATTTGTTTTGGCTGGTGATTTTAGGCAGACGTTACCAGTAACTCCGAGAGAATCTAGAGCTTATATTATTCATGCCTGTTTAAAATCGTCATTTCTGTGGCATTATGTAGAGTCTCTTTATTTACGTCCTAATATAAGAGCACATCTCTGCGGAAGAAACACGGGATTTCCAACACAGCTACGAAAATTGGCGATGGCACGATCGAAAATGAAAACGGTTTTATCCCCTAGATCAATTTATTGGAAAACTGGTTACAACTGTCGATAATCTTATTTCTAAAGTTTACCCAGACATTGAAAATTAATCAATCAAATTATACCAATAGTTATAAGAGAGACCGATAATTTTACCGAAAAATTCCACAGCAGAGAAATTTAACAACATTGTTCTTTAAAAGTTTGTAGCTGATTCTCAAGAGTACCTCTATATTAATTAAGTCATCGCATCTGAAGATGTTGTAAATTATCCTCAGGAGTTTTTAAACTCCCTAACTTCATCAGGACTTCCTACCCATTAGTTGAGTTTGAAAGTTAGAGCTCCGATTATGCTACAACGTAATATTTAACCCCTGAACCTGTGTAATGAAACCAGACTGCAAATTCAAAATCCGCGAAATAATGTTATCGAAGCTACTATTTGGAAAGGTCCAGTATTATGACAAATAGCTTTTATTTTATTTCGAATGATATCAACTGATTTACCTTTTCAGTTCAAGCGTTTACGGTCTCCTGTCAAAGTTTCTTTTGCGATGACAATTAACAAGTCACAAGAAAAAACTTATAATTTTGTAGGGGTAAATTCACAATTAAACTGCTTTTCACATAAACAATTGTATGTTGGGCTTTCAATAACTGGTAATTTACATCATCAGATTGTTTTAATTGCTTCTGGAAATAAAACTAAAAATGTCACGTATACTAATATTTTGTGAATAAAAAAATAATTTTAAATTATGTATTTGTATCTTTACAGCTTTAACAAATAACTTTCTGTTATATCATAACATTGATATGTAAAAATCAACGGCTCTTTTTAGGGCCAATACCTATTTTATGACGTTAAGAAAGAACGATACTTTTTACCATCATTTTTTTCCTTTTTATGATATTTTCAGTGAAAATTTATTTTTTCCAAGAAGTGTCAGAAATAGATGTAAAGTTCATTACTAAAAACGTCCTATA
Source organism: Copidosoma floridanum (assembly GCF_000648655.2). The sequence goes on along the minus strand of NW_019379779.1, from coordinate 48,069 downwards.
TTATTTGTCGACTCACGTGTGTTTCATTCAGCGAGTCTCGATTGAAGCCGAGACGGGGGTCTGCTAGTTCTTAAAATTTCGAAAATGTTATCCAGATATTTGGAAATCAAGTCCTTATAGTTAGGAGGAAATAGCTCATAAAGTAAGGCTCGATAAAAACACACATAAGCTATTAGAGCAAAAACAAAAGAAAAGCGAAATAAAACATCAGACTCCTAACACAGGCCTTACAAGGCAATTGAATCTATTCAACAAAAGTTACTGATTTTTCAGCCCAAAGTAGGGTTGTATGATACAAAAACTGAAATAAGTTTGTTGTAGTTATGACTTTTTAAATAGTATTGCTAAAAAATCAAAGAATATTTGTTAATGCAAGTAGATACCAGAGAATTTGTAGGTCAGCTTGTCGCTTGGTTTGGTGTTTTGAAAGTCTGCGAAATTTAAATACCCACATCAAAACAAAAAATGCTAGTGCGGTGCTCATATTAGCGCAATGCACAATCAGATAATTATCTCCTGCTTAGATGTAGGAATCTTCTGAAAGAGTTTAAACAATGTGTCCACTTTTCTTGCTTGGACCATTATCGTCACTACTTAAACTAGTATTGAGGTTCATTACTGGATAGCCTCTGAAATAGAAGCGAATAATTTAAAGTAAAAATAAAAAAAATGCTCAAAAACCTTTGTGGCAATGGATTTTTCAATCTATAATTTAATAATACGAAGTGAAAAGTAACCATACACAGATAAGTAGTTAAAAAATTTTTTTAACCTTCGAAAAATACCTTGAAATAGTGGTTTTTATACTTGGCACATGTAGGTGACACATTTCCCCAGGGCAAGCAACATACCTGGTAACCTGCGAAAAAAGGTCCATGCAACTTTTTATGCATTTCATGATTAGATGCGAGCTAGCTGCAAACTTTACTTTTACAACTGAAAGTGCAGTTAAAGTTAAAAGGTAAAAATAAGTGCCCAAAGTAAGGAAAGGCTTTAATTCACTAAACTAACAAGCAACTTAAAAATAAAATAATGAAATTTTATTGAAAATCATCAAATTTAATTTTGTCAAAACCCTATTTTATCATTTAAATATTTTTACTTTTACGTTTAAGAAATAAACATTTTAACTTTGATGTTTTCACCTGATTGTGTAAACTTTGTAACATAAGATCTTTAAATTCAAAATACGCTATTTAGAATTGAAAGAATGAAGGGCAAAAAAAGGCTTCTGTCACGCTTGTGGTTCCCTTGTTATCTCATTCTTATTATCTTGACTTCGAGAAGGCGTCCTCTTAATTTCATCCTCTATCGCAGATATTTTTTGTTTTCTCAATTTCAATCCTTGGGATGGCTTCTCTTGACGATCTGCAAGAGGTTGAATTCTTTTTTGTCTTTTTCTATTCTTGATTAAAACTTTTCTTGATTTTTTAAATTTAAATTTTTTGTATGATTCCTCAAAAAAAAAAGATAATTTAACTAATGAGGCATCCAATGAATATGATTTCAAAAAGTCTTGTCACCTCTCTCATACCAAATGGTGTATAAATAGTTTATTTTTTAATATTTTCCTTTAAAAAACTTATGAGGCTCAACCAAGCTAGTGCTACATTTTTAATATTTTTTTTCATACTAAAAAAAAAAAACATGATTTAAAGTACTGAACAAAAGTTACTTCAATTCAAAAATACTTACAAATAATCAAAAAATTCATACACAGTGTGGCTTTTTCTAAAACCAATAGCAAATAGTAGCAGTCTATCTTGTAGAAATGCTACTTGTTCACATGGTTATTTAATTATTTCAGGATGTCAAAGCCACAGTTTATACAGTTGCAACACTTCATAGAAAAAGAGCGTCCAGAATTTCCAGTCGCTCGGCGCTCTACAGAATATGGCGGCCGCCTCTCTAACACACAAACAGTTGTCTGCTATGTTTGTTTACGTTTAATCTTTTGAATATATTTGACAAATACGTTTTGAAAAGCACCAGATGCAGCTTTTTCTTATTAAACTATTGGACTTAAAGACAGGAAAAATATCTAATAAAATGATACTTTTTATATTAAATACACTCTGCTAACTTTTACAAGATTCGTAACTTTTACGATCATGTTATGCGGTCATCATTACGTCAATCGAGGTTCAAGTAGATTAACTATCTCTCAAGCTTACAGAACTTGATCAAAGTGATAGTGTTCAAGTAAAGTAATATTTTCCGTACCCGACTGCTGCTTCCTTTTATAAAATTTATAAATAATTTTTACACACTTTAAACTATTCTTCATTTATTCATGATCAATGAAATTATTATAAAATATATACATGTGTATACTAAAATGCAATCAATAAATATTTTACTACATTTATGAAACTAAGACTCATTAACACGATCCCAGACATTATTTCATTCAACTTTCGCCGGGTGGCGCTCCAGAGAATATAGCGACCAACGCCACATTGGCGAACGTAATAAGATATGGAGTGTCGCAACTGTATAAACTGTGTCGAAGCCTACCAGCTCTAGAGTAAGCAACTTTCCCATTACAAATCTTAGTTGAAAAAAAATTGTTATAATAGTAAATACCTAAGTAATCAGAGTATAATATGTAACATCTCTTGTATGGTTTAAATTATGGGAACCAATATAATTAAATAGTTGTATGCTTATGGTCTTCATAACAGACATTAAACTGTTGAAATACAACATTTCGTCGGCCTCTGATTTAAGAAGCAGGCTTTTTAAGGTTAATATGAGGATTTTCATATTCGCACCCTTTAAAATAATGTATAAGTATGAAGTAAAGATTTTTATCCACCCTGTTGGCAGATCAATATTTAAAGATCTCACGCCAACGTGTTGAATTCGAGTCTCAGTACAGGTATTTTCTTCCACAAAAAAATCTAAGGCGTTCCATCCTAAGCTTCTTTAGTGTTAGCGCTGGTGAGATACAATCACAAAAACTTTAGTTTCAATGTTTATTTTTACTAAAAAAAGTTTTCGATGAAAATTCGTTTGGTTAATAAAAAACATCAATAAAATCAGATGACCTTAAACCACATGTTTATGTGACGTATATTTAGTAGGTATGCACCCTTGAAGGCCCCTGATAATTTTTTATAATATTTATGACAAAAATGGTTTGGTGATGGTAGGATCAGAAATTTTAACAGTGCATTCAGCCCAAAGTAGGGTTGTATGATACAAAAACTGAAATAAGTTTGTTGTAGTTATGACTTTTTAAATAGTATTGCTAAAAATTAATTTTTATATAGTTAACAAAGGATCAGACCGTTTGTTCGAGGAGGGGAAGGATCGACTCTGAGGGATTTTGGCGTTTTTGTGACTTTGANGGTTAATAAAAAACATCAATAAAATCAGATGACCTTAAACCACATGTTTATGTGACGTATATTTAGTAGGTATGCACCCTTGAAGGCCCCTGATAATTTTTTATAATATTTATGACAAAAATGGTTTGGTGATGGTAGGATCAGAAATTTTAACAGTGCACTTTATTTTTGTAGTAAAACTATGAATGTCTATTCCAGCGATATTGACTTTAACTGTTTATTATTTTAGCAACCAGTTTTAGCGCAACAAAAATAGAAAGTCTAAACGAATTCTTATTGATTAGCTTTTACAGTTTTAAAAATAATAAACAGTGGTTACAGTAAGCTGTCACTCTCGTTAAAATAGCTGTATCTGAGATAGACGTTTATGATTTTACTGCGAAATTAAAGTAGACTGTCGAGGTGTCAGACTTGCATCTGTTATATTATTATTCAACACCAATTTATGATAATTTAGAGGATAGGGTCATTGTTTTTGTTTACAAGAACTACTTAACTTTTTTTTTTTCTCTTACAGCTTGAGTTATGCACCTTCTTATTCTTATTCATCAAAGTTTATTAGGGTAAGATATATTCAATACTCGTATTTTGACAGCAAAATTATAAAACTCTATTAACAAACATTGATCAGCTTCATTAACATTGTCTATATTGAGCAATCGTAATTTGTGTGGACAATTTATCCAGACCTACTATTTAAAGTGATAGAATTAAATTTTTTTTGTACCAACCCTTACAGAACTGCATTAGTTGCGTATATAAGTCCTTCTGAAACATATGAACAGTTTTTAATTTAATCATACAAAAGAAAAAAATCTACAATAGCTCTGAGTGACTACTGTTTGTATTACAGAGATATGTTACGCGATATAAAACTGTACCTAAGAGCCGTTTGCGTTGCTGCTACGGTACGGGCTATGGATTTTGTGATTTTTTTTCAGAGTTGTTCAACGGGTTATATAGTACTATAAGGTGCATTACCATATTTTAATTGAGAAAGCACAAAAAAATTTGTGTGCGAATAATTTTTTCCGGTTCATCACTGTTTGATCCCGGTCTATTTGTAGCACAAGAAGTATGAGTATTTGCTTCGAGCGCAATTCCGAAATCACGCCCCTAATGGGCACTTTTACAACGATTAATTATGATCAGAAAACGACAGCACTATAAACTGATCTCCATATGCTTGAAGAGAAGCGACGTTTAAGGGTTCACCACCTAGTGGATGAAGCCAAGAACTCGATTTAATAATAATAATTTTTTTAAAGACAACCAATCATTCTCAAAGTGTCCAGTAAGGGCGCTTTTCGAAATTGCGCTTAAAGCGAATATAGGGTAATAAGACATTAATTTGTAAGCGTTTGGTAACTATCAAAAACATAATGTACGTAATAGAAACGATTAAAAGTTTATAAATAGAAAAAATATTGAAAGTATCCAAGGTAAACTACTTGGAAAACTTTTTTTAAGGATATTGAAATAAAAAAACATCATAATATCCTTTGAAGAAGTTACTTTTTACATCATTAAATGACTGGCTACATATCGTTGATGATAACGTATTGCGTGATTTTTTTTAATAGAACTATGGCAAAAATAGTACGCTGTGTCTTTTCGCCGCTCATATAAACGTATACACGCATGCGCCTCGCTCGCTTCACTAGCTCGGAAAACAAAAAAACGTGAACCCTTTAAGTACTGGACAGTAGAGTTGCCCACTGCGCATGCGTAATAATTATACGTGATGACGTGGATATACGGTGCGTTTTGGTGCGAATAGACAATACGAAAACAGTATGTTAGACACTTAATAAGCGAAGTTTGGAAATTCGCAAATTCCACGTAAATAAAGGCCCAAGACGAAGCCGAGGGCAGATAACGTGAAATCTAGGACATTTCCTTACTTCTAAACGTGGTACGTACACAAATTTTCTGAATACCCTCCCTAAAAATGCTGAATATCTGTTTTGGAACAGGGCAGATATGAAGCACTTTCGACTGCGGTATGCAGAAAAATTTAGAAGTAGTTCAACTGCACATAACTGGTCATGTTACGTAACTTTTACGATCATGTTATGCGGTCATCATTACGTCAATCGAGGTTCAAGTAGATTAACTATCTCTCAAGCTTACAGAACTTGATCAAAGTAATAGTGTTCAAGTAAAGTAATATTTTCCGTACCCGACTGCTGCTTCCTCTCCTGTGGTTCCTAATAAATGGTGTCCATCTTTAGCTGTAAGCGACGGTAACTTTTACAATTAATTGCTTAATTGATTTTGAGTAAAAAAATTTTTTTGAAATAATAGTTATTGGTGAGCATGCCAGCCTTCTAGCCGGAGATACTCAAGGGGTCTTGAGTTCAAATTCTGTCAAAAAGTATCGACATATTTTTTTCAGGATTTTTCAATGATATGAGAACCGAGAATTTAACAAAAAACTACTAATCCCGCTTTTATCAATAATAACCGATTTTTCTAGTGATATCTGGATCTTCATGCAGGGTCTTTCAATTTAAAGAATAGCAAACACCTAGTTTTATCAAATACAGTTAATGTTAATTATAAAAAAGTTGGTACAGTGAGTTAGATGGCCCATTGTAAAATGTCTTTCCATTAAAGGCTTTATAATAATTGGGTTGTAATTAAGATAATCGCTGCACTCTGTAAATAGTACCCACAAGGATGGATGACCGAGCTGTCTGAGGGAAACTTCGCAATTATTCCGCACAAACGACTCGCACACCGTGCCATTAGAGCCACAAAATTGAAAGCAAAAAAGGCCTCTGATATGGATTGAGCTACAAAGAGTCTCAGAAATAAAAATGCTAAATCAACGAGTTTGGATTTGTGGCCTTAAGGGAAAAAGTGACAGAAGTGGATTTTACATGTTACTTGGCCTTTGCCCGTTCCCCTTACCGTATCACCACACGTCTTTTTATTTCCGTTTCACCCAACGCCACAGCACACAGCACAGATTTTGAATTTTATGGTATTAAGAATAAGAATATCTAACAAACTAAATTATTTGATTGAATGTATTTTTCAAGAACTCAATAATTAGTTTATTTTAGCACAGCAGCTTTCCTATGGACAACAAATATTAATAGAATTATCATTAATTTGTTACTTTTACAATATATATATAAGTAAGTTTAAACAATTTTTCATTGTTCTCAAAATTACCGAAAATTAAAAAAAAATTCTTTTGAACTGCAAATAAACGGTTATTTATTTTTATTGTTGTGTTATTGGAAAAAACCACTTGTGGATCTATTTAAAAATCTTATAAGTTCATCTAGAATCGATTCTACGTACAAACTGAAATTGGGAAATTTCTACCGATCATTTTGCGTGATTTTTCTATCAGACTGCTTGTTAAATTGCAATTTTTTCAAACTGAATACATAAAAAAAGGTACATTTAAGGTAGCTTCCTTGTTTACTACTCTAATCAAGTAGAAAAGTTTTACTTTTATATGTATACGTATATACGTACAGTAGTATTAGTATTCTGCTACGATCTGTCATTCATAACCATAAAACTGATTTTCACGTCTTTGTTGGCAAACATATTTTAAAAATACCTTATTACCAGCATTTAACATGTCAGGATAAGGAAGAACAGAGATTTTCCTACAAATACATCATATTTTGTCTGCTCAGATTTTTATTGTAAGTTGGGAAATAACTAGAAAGCTGATATTTTAATGCTCTGCCATTAGTTTGAACTCGTGTTAAACAGTTCGACATTCAGCTAAAATATATTGAGATTTTGCTTTACTTGGGGTACAAACAAAAATACTAGAGGATTTAGTTAATTAAAATCTATTAAATGAAACATATTTTATTCTGTAGGTTTCCGCAAGGGATTTACATTTAACGGTCTGCAAGTTTTTGTGGGTATTTCTTATGCCATTTCAGATATACGTTTGACGTTTGATTCATATCCATCAGAGAAACCCATGTCTACTAAACGTCATGAAGGAAGATTCACTGGTACGTAACACTACCCTACACTAATTGTGTTCTGTGCATACGGTCCACAACTAATTACACCTGCTAAGATCAACTAAGCATTTTTAACTACAAGTAGATCTTAAAAATATTATTTTCTTTTTTCTTATGAACGGAATTTTCGTAGCCTGTTATAATGTGTGAACGACAACACCGAAGCTAAATAAAAAATTACTTTTATTTTTTACTGAACATTATTTAAAACATACATTATTTCAGACAAAAGAAATGTTAAATCGATGATTTAATTGCTTACAGTAAGTTTTATAAAATTTATAATGATGTTTAAAAAATTTTCAGGTATAAAATAAGGTACGAAAAAAGACAATTAACCATTTTGACTCTATTTACATAATTTTCTATATGCCATTCTAAAAATATCAGGAATTGATTGCCGTGGTAGTATAAATATGACGACATTAAGCCAGAACCTTGGATTTTATGGCATGCGTAGAGAATGTCGAAGGCGAAGCCGAGGAGATAACGCCATGAACGCAAGGATACCTAAAATGTTCTGACATGAGATAATTTTGAGGTTTTTTAGAATTTTCTTCAAGTTTATTACGCTACTTATTGCTTACTCTCTATTTTCGGCTTATTATGTATTTTTCCGTGTAAAAATTTGTTCATTATTTATTCTATCAATTGAATGTTTTAATTTTTTCACTTTTAATTTTCTACTTTTATTTACTTTAAACTTTTTTAATTTTAATGATTTTATCATTGTTCTGCAAAAATTTTCATGGCAAGTTTTAAAATAACAAAATAGAGAGACACAATTTAAGACACAGCATATAAACGGGCATAGTCTTCGTCGGGGACCAAGAAAAAACATAGTTTTCGTCCGGACTAGAAAAAAGGGCATAGTCTACGCCCGGGACGTCGAAAGGGCATAGTTTTCGTCCAGGGCCAATTAGGGAATAGTCTTCGCCCGGGGCGTCGATTTATGCTCATTAAATTTTATTTTTTATTTTTAATTGATTACGTAAAAACAAAACATTTTTTTTTGGAGGAAGAGACTTCTAGTAAGCGACGTCCGTTTTATAAGAATCTGTCGTTTTTAAAATAAGCCCCCAAGCA
>NW_019379779.1:0-16379 GCF_000648655.2 Copidosoma floridanum | reverse complement strand
ACCAACCTCCGTTGTGTTTTCTCTGTTACACCCTTGTTGATAAATGGTGTGCTCGTTGTTTTTACCCCTTTTTCCATATTTTTTTCTTTGCACATGTACGCCAGTTTATCGTCTGCTGGTCCTTGCGACAAAATTTTTTCTTTATCGTTTACTGCTGTAAGGGTGTTTTTATCTGCCTTATCTTTTAGTTTTTCCGTCCTTTCCCGTTCTGATCCTGTGTCTATACATGTATCTGGGTCAGACAATACGAAGGTTTTTGACTTCCCTTTACGTCATCATAATCGAGTTGTTTTTTTTTTTCTCTGATGTGTATCTTTTCTGCCCTGGTAGTACTAGAATTCACTAATAGTATTGTGTAGTGTTTCTGTAGTAGGGTTGCTCCATTGTTCTGGCAATTAATGTTTTATGTTTACTTTGGGTTTTGAGGAATTTTCATCACAGGTGTCCACTTAGGATGTTCTGGCTTCGTTTATGAGACTGATGACTTGTATTATAGGGTTTTTCCCATGTAACACGTATGTATATACATGTGTAATGTATGTATATGTTTTTTTTTTTTTTTGTTATTTTGTTGAGAACTATCCCCTGTAGGCTCTGCTATGTTGTATAACCATGCATGTAGATGCTACTGTTATTGGCATGGTGAAATGCTGTTTCAGATTTAATTGTGATTTTGATCCCTTATACAGTAGCAGAAATCTTATCTTATATGGCTTCCAAACTAAATGTGTGTGACTATTTCCCTTGTTCAGTTTTATTTTAGTCTTATTATGTAACCGAATCTCCAGAATTTTCAGTAGTTGTTGTCATCCTCTGATAACCGTTGATTTTGATAGTAGGTAAAGAGTATCAGGATTGGCTATGAATAGAGTACTTGACGAATAATAGCTGAGTGTGCAATTGGTAAAAATTTTTCAATTGCAGCTGTATTTCTTGATAATTAAATCAAAATAATTCGAAAATAAGATTTTTTTTTTGTTAAAATTTTGCATGTCTCACGTCCTTTAAAATCTACTAATAACACTGATCTGAAGTGCGTCACACTTAATCGTAATTGTACTTTTAATTATTTTGTTATTAAATCCCTTTTTTTATGTTGTATTGTTAACAATGTTTTTCTTTTGATTGTTTTTTTTTCTTATAGAAAACAATAATAATTAATATTATTTACCTATTCATTATTATTCTTATTATACTTTTTTTCTATGGTTTCGAGTACAAACATATAATATTCTTATTATAAACAATATTTCTTATTGGTTTTTTTTTTGACAATGCCTGTTCTTTTTAAGGGTTGCAAAATACAATAACTCTATCTTTTATCCTATTACTCATTTTTCTGTAAGTTGGATGTTGTACAGCCAAAAAAAATTTCACATTAGTATACTTTCCTCTTTCTTAATTTTTTTTCTTCGCCTTTATTTTGCGCGTGCATCCGAAGGTCATAACGAGAAAAGTTTTTTTTATTTTTTTTTTGTATTTTATCGATATTATTTCTTTAGATAAGGGGGGTGTTGATTGTCTGAATGTCCGTTGGTTACGTAGTTATTAGTCATTTTGTACTTTCTTTCCGTATAATTTGTTGCTTTCTCTCGCGGCTCGTCCGAAGGCCGCGAATTAATGAAAAGCAACGCTTTTCCCTACATATATTTATACATGTACGTTTCTGTGTATCCTGTCTTCCTATACAATATACTATATCGGTACACTATCTTTATTACTCTTATACTCAGTATTGCTTCTGACATTATTATAATTATTATATTACTATTATTATTATTATTAAAATTATTGATATTGTTATAACTATCGTCGTTGTATTCTCTTCAGTTAATGGCTCACAGTCGCTTTAAGGTCTGGTGGGGGTGGTGGTTCAGGTGGGGGCCTTGTGCGCTTTTCGTTGGGCTCCCACACTCCTTCTTGCTCCCTCTTACTCTTTTCCTCGCTCTCTGTATCCCATGCATCCTCTTCATCGTTCTCTTCGTCTTGTTCGTTTACGGCGTGGTCGTTGCTATCTCCTTCAAAATTTCCCTCTATGTTATCTCGAGGTTCCTGAGTATCGGAATCGTCGTTTTGATTCTCATTATTATATTTGGGTGAGTGATCACCGCTAGTTCCTTCTACGAGGGCTTGATAGTGTTGGTTTCTGAGATGCATGTGTTTAAATTCTTCGTCTTTCCCCCCCATGAATTGTTGGTATACTATCTTATCGGGTGATACTTGTAGGTGTATACATATGTTTGCTTCATATTCTTGTGAAAATATAAAAGCACATTCTCCGTCGCCGAATTCATGGCTGCTATTTAATATTTGTTTGGTTCCTTTTGGGTCCTTACATTTATTTATCCATTCTGACCCGCGTAGAATTTTTCTGAGCTCGTCTGTTGATTCTGTCAATCCGTATAGAAGTTTTAGGCAATGGAACAGACAACTTCCGTCTCTAGGGACATCGATCATTATTAGCTGTCTGTAAGGTTCTGCGCATTGGGTCCCCGATACTCGAATCTTTGCATCCTCTTCTTCGTTCATTGCGGTTGGTGTGCTATCGCTTTCCCATACATCGATTCTTATGCCCTCTTTTCCTTTGATGTCTTTCTTCTCAACGTCGATTGAGACCTTTGCTCGGAATCGATTGGTTGATTCATTAAATATTGACCTTAAATTGGTAATTTGACCTTTGTTATTATTATACTTATCGTTTCCGCCGTTGGGTACCTGTGTATCTGGCGGTTGTTGGCTCTCGTGTTCGTTCGGTGCCGTTTGGCTTTGTTCGGTCATTTCCGTCTCCCGCTCATCTACTTGCTGTCTACTTTTGTCTCTACTCTCTCTCTGGTCATGTACCCCTCCTTTATTTTCCGATTTTCCTTCGCTTTCTTTGTCTCTGTCAGGTGTTTTTGTTGCTGCTGTTTCCCCTATTGCTTTCTTAGCTTTCCGCTCTCTCTCTTTCTCCGCTCTTTCTGCTGCCTCGCTATTCCGCGCTAGTTGGTAACCCCAATGTTTTTCTTGCTCGGTATCCCTCTGCGTTGTTGCCGGTGTATCACAATGCGCGATAATAATTTCCTTTGAGTTGTGCGGTTGCTCGGCGGTGATAGAAAAATCTGCGATTTTCCTATGTAGAGTATCTAACTGTCGTTTACGGGTTCTGTGTTGTGTTTTCTCTGTTACACCCTTGTTGATAAATGGTGTGCTCGTTGTTTTTACCCCTTTTTCCATATTTTTTTCTTTGCACATGTACGCCAGTTTATCGTCCGCTGGTCCTTGCGACAGAATTTTTTCTTTATCGTTTACCGCTGTAAGGTTGTTTTTATCTGCCTTATCTTTTAGTTTTTCCGTCCTTTCCCGTTCTGATCCTGTGTCTGTACTACTGTAGTTGTGGGTACTTGATACCTGTTCGCTTTCTCTAAGTTTTCTGGGCTTCTTTTTAATTGCCTTCTCGTCTGACTCGTCTGAGTCAGACGTTTCGATTTTTACTTTCCTGTTCTTTCGTATTAGATTCCTCTGTCTCTTTGTACGCATTTTGTATATTCGTGCTGGTGGTGCATTTATGTCTTCGTAATTGTCCCTTTCCTGTTTTTCCGCAAGCTCATACAGCTCCCGGCGTGGTAGTTCTGGGTTTTCTTCCCCTTCTTTGAGTACTGGATTGCGAGAAAGGGCATCCGGTGCTCTATTTTTCTGCCCCGGTCTATTAACAACATCGAACTCATATCCACGGAGTTCTGCCTTCAATCTTGTGAATCTTAAGTCCGGTTTCTTTGATGTGTGGAAATGTTTGAGTGGTTCATGGTCAGTTATGACTGTAAATTTACGACCGAACAAATATGGCCTGAATTGCTCCTTGGCGTACACTATCGCCAATAATTCCTTGTCGTATGTCGGATATCGTAATTCACTGCCCTTCAAGCATCTGGATGCATATTCGCAAGGGTGATCTTTGCCTATCTCTCCCTGGCTTAAAATTGCTCCGATGGCGTAGTCGGATGCGTCGGTTGTTACGATAAAGGGTTCGTTTATGTCTGGAGCTCTCAGCACTGGCTCACTGCACAGAGCGTTTTTAAGTTTTGTAAATGCATGTTCTTGTTTCTCTTCCCATTTAAATTCGGCTGTTTTTCTTGTAAGCTTTGAGAGAGGTTGGGCTATTTTTGCGTAATCCTTGATGAAGCGTCGATAGTACCCTGCCAACCCAAGAAATTGTTTCATTTTCCTCGCATTCGTTGGTTTAGGAAAACTTTTTACTGCTTCAATTTTTTCCGGATTTGTTTTGATCTGGCCGTTGCCTACAATATGACCGAGCACTTTCGCTTCTTTTCTAAGGAATTGGCATTTTCTTAGCTCTTTTGTGAGGTTTGCATCGGCTAGCCGTTTTAAGAGCCTTTTGAATCTTATTTCGTGTTGTTCCAAGTTTTTTGCGAATACCATGATGTCATCCATATATACCTCTATCTCCCGTTCTTGTAAGTCTGCTCGTGCCAGTGTTATCACTCGCATGAATGTACTTGGCGAGTCTATGCATCCCGTCGGTATTTGTTTATATTGGTAATGTCCGTTTGGTCCTGAGAACGCAGTTTTATGAGCGTCCTCCTCGTGAATCTCTACTTGGAAAAACCCGCTCTTAAGATCTACCACGGTTATATATTTTGCAGCCGCTAAATTTTCTAAAATTTCATTCTGGAATGGCAGTGGATAGCACGTATCGACTGTTATTTCGTTTAATAGCCGGAAATCTGTTACGACCCTCCAGCGTTTTTCTTCGTTTGGTTTCACGTTTTTCGGGACAATCCACATATTTGAGTTATATGGGGATGTCGATGGCTCAATTATTTGTTGCTGCAGTAGTTTATCTATTTCGACTTGCATCTGTTCTTTTAGTTTTATTGGATAACGTACCCTTTTAGCAACTATTGGCTTCTCTGTTGCCGATGTTATTCGATGCTTAAGTAAGTTTGTAGCTTTTAGTGGCTCACCGTCGAGGCCAAATACGAATGGATTGTACTCTATGAGGTCTTGGATGTGGTTTAATTCTTCCATATTGCAGCCAGATGTATCGACGATTTCCATTATTTTGCTTACTCGAGCCGCTATATCCGATTTCTTAATATCTTTGAAATTTTCGCTTTTGTTATTTATATCCTCATTATTTTTACCACCTACGGCATTTCTTTCTTTTATAATTACATTATTTTTCACCTTTCCGTCTAAATTTTTAGCGTTAAAAAGCCCAATCATGGCTTCGTTTAACCCTTCAGCGTCGTCCCCAGCGATGCTGAATGGTTCCGCCCCTTGTCTGGTTTCACATTCGAAAACATTTACTTCTGGTACTGGCACGTCAATTTGTTTGTCTGATATGTTTATAATTTCCGCATATATCTTTAAGTTTTTATTTTCTCCTATAAAATTTCCAAATAAGATTCCCTCCTTTATATTTTGTAGAGGGACCCAGCCGACTTGTACGTGGCTGCTCTCATCTTTTATACGCGCAAATATTATTTTCCTCGATTTTGCGGGGATTTTAAAATATTCTGGTTTTAGTAATGGGATTCTGATGCCTTTTAATTCTAAATAATTTTCTTTGGCGCTTATGAGGCCATTATACAACTTAAAAGCGTCCCAGCCAATAATGCCTTCCATTTCTATCGGAAAGGTATCGGGGACTACGTGCAGATTCATTATTATACCGTTAAGAGGTATTTTAGTCGTCCCTAACGTGCAGCGTGCTCCGTGTGTGACGCCAGTTATTAAGACTTTTTCTCTGCTCTCTATATGCGTGTCTGTAGTGAGACAGCATTCTTTTATAATTGATACTTCGGCACCAGTATCCGCGTAAAATTTTGCGCTATAAGATTGCAGCTGATTGCTGTTTAATATTACTGATGGTGGTGTGCTTCCAGTACTCGATATATTTACCCTGCGGAGAGGTAGGTTCATGTTTTCATGGATTTTTTCTTTACCAGCTAAAGGGCTACTAGTTATAAATTCTGTTTTAATTCTTTTTTCTTTGTGAGAATTCTCAGCCGTTTAAAAAGCCTGTTCGGAGTCTGTTTCTAACGATACTTTAGTTGTTTCATTTTTCATATACTTTTCTTTGCGTGATGTCTCGCTATCTTTACCTCCGATGTGTATTTTATTTGACTTTGTTTGCTCCTCTCCTTCAGCTGACTCCGTTTCGTTTTTATGATCTATCTCCTTCTCTATTCTCGGGGCCCGCTCGGCGCTTGGGGAGCACGACGAGCGTCCTGCGAGTTTAAATGTTCCGTGCTACGCGTGGATATTTTTTCATCAGGTGCATCATTTGTTCCATTCGGAGGTCCTCTGTCGTTATAATTTTCATCCCTATTATAATTTCTGTTATAATTATAATTTCCTCTATAATTATTGTTGTTACCGTACTGGTTGTTGTAATTGTTATTATTATTTCTTGAGTAATCAGCGTTTCTGTTGTAGTTATTATATCTGTTATAGCCTGTATTCGTATAGGGGTTCCTTCTATAATCGTTGTTATAGTTTTGACTATACGTATTAGGGGGGTAATTATAATTGTTCCGGTAGTTAAAATTTCCTTCCGTATTTTCCCTGTTATTATTGTTAAATTGTTCGCGTCCGTCGCTCCGACTTATTCTCCCATTCTCTGCGTCTCTTACTAGTGTGCGGCATTCGCTTGTATAGTGCCCCCTGCGTTTGCAGTAAGCGCAATTTTTATCCCTTACGTTTTGTTTATCTTGTGATACCTGCACTGGTGGATCATTTGTTTTTATGTCTGGGTTTTGAATTCTCTTATTCGCTGCGTCTGCTACTAATTTCATACATACTTTTGTAGCATGCTCCCCGTATTCATTGCAATATGAGCAATATTGATAGTCCCCTGTTATTTTATTTTTATCTGTTGTGTCACGTATTTCTGCCTGCTCGTGGCTGCTCGCACGATCGTCCGTATCTCTTGTTTCTGCTCTCGCTTGGTATATTTGGGCCTCGATTCGTGCCGGCATTATTTCTCGTAGGCTTAAGTCGCTTTCCATTTTCAGCGCGGCTACTATAGCTTCGCCTAACGTTTTCGGGTTAAGGCATGTTACCCTGTAGTTGTAAGGTGATTGTATCCCGTACGTATATTGCTTTATAGCTTCTTTTTCAGCGCTCTCCTTTAATGCGTGTCGTTGCCCGGGTGATAGTGTCGTGTCCGAATCGTATAGGGTTATTATTCTATCGTATAATTTTTGAACGCGCCTGCTGTATTCCTCTACTAATTCCCCTCTGTATTGTTTCACTACTTTTAATTTTGCTAATAACGTGTCGACGCTTCCGATACTGCTGTACCTATTTTTCAATTCTACCAAGAATTCATCTACAGATGAGAACTGTGCCAGGCGCGGTATAAATTCGGCGGCTGCTTCTTTTAGCTTATTCGCTAGTGAGCCTATAAAAAATTTTTCATATACGGGGCTTACCGTCCACGATACCACTCTTACCATTTGTTCGAAAAGGGGTAGTTTAACGGAATCGCCGTCAAATATCGGTATGTTTGCTGCTAGGTGACTTAGTGACGACAGTGTGTTCTGAATTGGGCGTTCGTAATTAGGATTTCCTGTGTAATGTGGGGGTACTGTAAATCGGTCTTGGGCGTTTAAGTAATTTCTATTTGCCCAACCTAACTCGTCCTCTCCTGCAGGATAAAGTGGTGCCGCTGTGTTCTGTCTATAATAATTATTGTCGTGGTTTGTATTGTGGGTGATGCCGTAGTTCCCGATTTCTTGCTCGCCTTGAGCTACTGGGGTTCGCATTTGTGTTTGACGCCGTGTAACTTCTCCGTACGTCTGTTGTGATGATTGATGTTTTGGTTGTGTAGGTGTAGGTATTCGATTTGTATATTGTTGCACCGCTTGTGCCGCTGCTTCTCTTATTATATCGTGTAAATTAGTGTCGTGTTTGGTTTGTGTTTTATCGCTATGTGGATAAGTGACTCGTCGATTCATGTCGGTTGTCGCATTTTCACGTTCGGTATATGAAGTTAATTTTTCAAATACGGGGGGTCTATGTGTTTCTGTGTGGGATGGCGCATCAGTTTCGTTATCGCTTATGTCCTGTCTATGAGATAACTGTCCGCGTTTGATGCTTGGCGTTAGTTTCCTTAACATTTTCATCATAAAAAGCCTCTGTTTTTTGCTGGCCTTCTGCCACTCTGTCCATGTCTCCGGATCATCTTCTAAATTAATCTGTATTACTTCGTCATCTGTGTCAATTGGTCCTGTTTCGTGTATATCTGTGCACCTCACGGCTTCTTGTACACCCCTTCCCAGTGTATCATTTGTTTCTACGTCACTCATATTGTTGCTCTTAAGTCTTTTTTTTTATTTTTCTGTAGTTTGTCTTGTGCTTTTCTAGTTCGTATTTATATTTTTCTAATCGTAAAACGCCGTCGTTTCTGTGTACTTTGTGTTAACCTGATAGATACGCACGCTCTATCGAGTTTTAGTCGATAGTCTTTTTTTTCGTTTTTGTTTTCGATTGGCTCCTTGTATTTATTAACTAAATTAGAAAATTTTGTATGGGGTGTTTGTCGTTTGTATCGGTTATTTTCTTGTACATGCAATTATGGGTTGCCGCTAAGGTCTGAGGATATTGCGATTTAGAAATAATATCGATATTTACGTTTTTTCTTTTAGGTGCGTATTTCCCTCGGGGGTTATGAGTATAGTATATACGAGTAATAAAAATTCACTTACCAGATCGCCGTGACGATGGTCAGCATGACGATGATCCCGTGCATACTTATGGGCCTTTGATCCTTCCTAGAGATGCTTAGCTTCTGCCTTCGCTCGTTGTTCCCTTCTCCTGTGCCGTGTATCCCGTGTTCTGTGGCTGTAGTCCGGGCTTGGCGTACCGTGCTTTTTTCTCTTTGTCTGTACTTTTCCGGGTTGAGTGAATGGTAGCTGCCTCTAGTGTACTGGTATGTTGGTCCACTGGCTTGATATGCAGTTTTTCCTTGTTTGGTATCCTTGCAGTATCGAAGATTTTTACGATTATATCTTCCTGTTTCTCCTTTACTTTTCTAATTTCCTTATATATTGTGGCACTTGACACACTATATTTGGCGTCTGGCACTTTTGACTCTTTTTTCTTTGCGGCAAGAGATATATTATTTTCCTTTCTTTTATTTATAACGTTAATTAAGACAAGAAAAAATTTAATTAAAAAATTTTTTTTTGTTCCACGAGACTAAGTGATTTCCGCACACGCGACAGACCGTAAAAAAATTTTATCTGTATCCCACTTCTGACACCAGCTGTTACGTGGGATTCTCGATGCGGTAATAAATAGTAGCGTGACTTGTTGTTACTTATGCTTTATTAGAATTACTTATCATTTAAAAAAGTTGTGCATGTATTATCGTTTCGCGGACTTCGTCCTTACCCTCTCGCAGCTCTAGCTGATCTCCCTAACCCTTCTCTCTACCTTTCCTATCACCTCTCTTCTCTATTCCCCTACCTTTCGGGCCCAAGCCAGCAGAGGCGCACGCACGCATAGCTATATGCTATCGTACGTAACATATGTTTGGAGTTTTTAACTTTCATAATTTTTAGTTTGACCTTTATGTAGCAGAAAAAACATTAAGCACTATAATATAAAAAAAANCTTTAATAAAAAAAAAAAAAAAATAAAGAATGTATAGCTATTGCTTATATAAAGTTACATGTTTTTGGCTAATGTTTACTCTGATATTTAATAAAACTTTATTACTTCTAAAATTTTATTCTAGTGTATGTATTTTACTCCCAATTATTTGTAGTGTTAATTTACATATTAACATGACCGCTTCTAGCTGAATTTTTGCAATAGTAGTATGTTTGAAGTTTTTAACTTTCATCATTTTTAGTTTGACCTTTATGTAGCAGAAAACATGATTTGTGATTAGCATAGGCCAAGGAGCACGCGTATTAGTTATAAAAAATTCCGTAGGAAAAAAAAATTAATAGGAACATCAAAAAAAGGTCTTCAGCAATAGAATTATAAAATGTATGTCGGTGAGACTAACTTTTTTGTGTTTGTTTTAAACAACTACTACTACTTCTTCAACATACAGATTTCTGAATAAGATGGTCGTGTGATCTCAGTAAAATTGAGTTGGGAATTTGTTTCAGAAAATAGGCAAAAACTTTAATTGGAGCTCTATAGTAATTATTTGTAAGAATCCATTTATTTTAGAACATGATAATTATTTTCATGTATTTATACTTTATTTTATTTTTTTTTTATATTATAGTGCTTTACGTCCAGCTCCAGAGGGATGACAGGCCTCACAATACTGGGAGGGGGGTAGGGAGAAATTAGGCAATTTTGCTGCGAGAAGGTCGCCTAAACCCTCCTCGAGGAGCATTGCGTGGTGAATGTTTCTAAACATAAATTAAGATTAAGACAAATTCTTAATTTGGAAGTACTAGTCGTTCTATTTTTATTGATTCATTATAAATTTTAAGAACCTTTCACGTTGACTTAATAGAAACTTTTGATTCCAGTACATCGAATCAATAAAGAACTTGAGCTTACTGTGACAGTTTGACTTGTCATCTAACAAATGATTTTTTTCTTTTTTGAATGAAAAAAATATGGACGCAGATAAAGAATATAGAAAAGAAAAATATTGGAATTCTCATAGTCGTACTCTATTCTTTGGTAAACAAGGGTGAACAAAAAGGTACCCACACATTTATGAAACTTCTCATTTCTACGTCCTTCATCTCTAATGTTTTATATTAAACTACGTGAAATATAGTTGAAACATTTATAACAAAGTAGTTTTTATGTGAGAGGAGGTGCTTTCCTAACTTCTCAAGCATCATAGTCGTTACGATCATTGTGTCCATGATTGCGTGTCTGACGACGGAAGGGGTGGTTTCATCTAGACCCGAATTCCCTACTATAGAGTTATTTTGGCAGTGTATTTACGGGGAAAAAGGGGTATAAGTGAAGAGGAGATTCCTTTTCCTTTTGCGGACGGTAATCAGGAGACGTTCAAATATAAGAGATTTTACTTTCAATTTTCTTTTTGATTTTTCGTTACCATAGTAACAGATTGCATTTTCAATTAGAAACAAAGGAGAGACAAAACGTCATTTGAAAAAAAGACTTTCTGCAAACAACAGCGTAGTGCAATCTTTTTTGAGTTAAATAAAAGTTCTTTCTCATAAAACAGTATATGTTTATTGTCTGCTGCACTATTATGCTTGTGTATTTACCATTGACGAAGTGAAGTAGCCAATTTCGGTACCAGCCGAAAATGTAACTTTAAAGTTTAACGGCCAGGACCCAACTCGGTACCTATTCTTGATTTGGGGCCCAATTTAAAGGCAGATTTACGAGATGGTATTCCGATAGGCACTGAACATGTGCCAGTTCTTTTACCTAAGATCAAATAAAAAAATTTGTATGTATATTATTTGAGCGTTTTTCGTCACCAGATAACTTTTTATATTAAGTGTTTCTCGACTGTGGGCAGTACTTTAAAATAAAACCCTTTTAACGCTAACTCAATGAAATCACGCTGAATTTTCCGTAAAAATGCTAAGGTTTTGCAGGTAACCATCCAAATGATAAAAAGGTCATGAAATTTCGAAAATTCTCGGTACACGCTCGTTATTCTGCATTAATCGTACAAAACATATATTATTCGTCATAAGTTTTCAATCTATAGTTTAGGTACTTGAACTTTATTTGTTAAGTAAGGTGTATGTTCAAAATAGTGCTTAAAAAAGTTTAATTTTAGTACGAATTCTTTATTGAATTAAATTATTACATCTTATTTATCAAAAACATACGATGCATGCAGTTTAATAAAAGTAAAAGCATGAGCTTATGAAGAATCAAAAAAAAAATTTGCTTTCAAGTTACTTTCACGAAAACGTCAGTATTTTACCAAAAATTTGCAAGAGACTTTCGTTTAAGTTTTGACTTCTTCAGATGTGCTCTTCAAGTTTATAGGATCGTGTTAAGGAGATGAATGTAGTAAAAATAAGTTCTGATATGACCCAGTGTATCGAGGTATAAAAATATGTAAAATGTTATTTACGCCAAGATAAAAGTTTTTTCTAGAAATTCGGCAAGTTTTTAACCATGAACGAAATCATAGATTTTTTATGTCAGATAGGTGATGGAAATATTCTTACAATGTTAGTTTTTTAAAAAATGTAACGACTTTTGTTTCAAGCGTATGAAATTTGTTCTCTGACTTTAATTCAGCAAAATGTATCTACAAACAAAAAAGTGTAACTGGTGGAAAGCATGTGACCTTTACCAGTAAACAAAAACTAATAAATTGTTGTCTTTCAAACAAAGTTTTCTCTTCTTATCCTTTACCATGAGCCCTCTGTTGTTGTGAAATTCAGAATGTTTTAATTTTAAACTTATTCTAGTACTTTTTTTTGTCCATTGGAATAATAATACCACGTTTTTTATCCTCTTGAAATAGAATAAAAAATATTGAAAACATAATTTTTCCTAATCTTTACAAGTTGTACGTTGGATACAGCAGAAGTTATGGAAAAAAAAGTCAGAACTGCTCTAAAAACTAACATCAAACCACTATAGCCAAACTTTACTGACTAACATTAAACCTCAAATATATAAAAAATTCATGAACAACATCTCGTTTTCGTCCCTCGTTTTAATAGAAAATATTTTCTTGAAACACACCCTTATTTTAAACCAGGCTTATTTTACTCGTTGTGTCGTTTATTGCGAGAAAAAATTTTAAACTCAGGTTTTAGTAACGGCGACACCCTTTTCCCGCGATTTGCCTCCTAAAACTACATATATATGTGTTGTATAAATAGATAGATATAATTCTAACATGTACATCGCGAAAAGGGTGTTACCCTCACTCAAACCCGTGTTCAAAACTTTTTTCTTACAGTATATGATATTACGAGTATATCTTTAGAACTGTACGTATTATGGCAACAAACTTCAACAAGGAATTTATATACTTCGAGTTACCACATAAACGATATAATTATTTTTGATAAATAAAATAGTGTTATGCTAGTGAAAAAGCTCTAATTGTCCTTAATTATAATACTAAAGTTACGTTTATTTAAAACGTTCACGAACAGGGACCATATATAAAACAATCGGAACAAAGTTTCGTAAGTATTTGCATTCTGATCTTATAATGTTTTTATAAAACGAAGTATCAGTGCAATTAAGAACCACGTTTGAAAATAAGAATAATTATAGTAAATTTATAGCGCATCAGTTAATACCTAAATTTTTACTGTTAAAGCTCACAGTTTAGAAAAAAAGATTAAAGAAGTAAGTGTGATGAAATTTATGGTTATAATAGGGACATTTACCTTACGATAAGTACAAAGAAACACAAGTCCTTTTAATAATAATTTTTGTGTATCAATATCATTTGAACTATTTAACTGTTTATACAGAGCAAGGACATAAAAAGCTTACGGTTTTTCGCAATAACCCATACTTATATCTACGATTTTTATTAAGAACACCATCTGTTAGACAGTATGTGAAACAATATAAATAATGCTTGGCTTTTGCTACGGTTTGGAAGGGCATCTAAAAAAATTAAAGAAGAATATTAGTTGAAAGATGTAATGTAATGTAATAATTTAATACATTGTGAATGCAAGTAAACAACATTTGATCATGGAATGTCACATTTTTCTTTCCGTTATATGTTAAATATAAATGCAAAGAGAATCTCTAGTAAAATCAAGAAATGTAAATGTCGCCATTATGATATTTTCTGTATTGTATTACATCTTTCAACTAATATTCTTTTTTAATTTTTTTAGATGCCCCTCTCAACCGTAGCAAAAGCCAAGCATTATTTATATTGTTTCAAATACTGTCTGACAGATGGTGTGCTTAATAAAAATCGTAGATATAAGTATAGGTCATTGCGAAAAACCATAAGCTTTTTATGTTCTTGCTTTGTATAAACAGTTAAATAGTTCAAATAATATTGATACACAAAAATTATTATTAAAAGGACTTGTGTTTCTTTGTACTTATCGTGAGGTAAATGTCCCTATTATAACAATAAATTTTATCACACTTACTTCTTTAATCTTTTTTTCTTAACTGTGAGCTTTAACAGTAAAAATATAGGTAATAACTGATGCGCTATAAATTTACCATAATTATTCTTATTTTCAAACGTGGTTCTTAATTGCACTGATACTTTGTTTTATAAAAACATTATAAGATCAAAATGCAAATACTTATAAAACTTTGTTCTAATTGTTTTAAATAATGTCCCTGTTCGTGAACGTTTTAAATAAACGTAACTTTAGTATCATAATTAAGGACAATTAGAGCTTTTTCACTAGCATAACACTATTTTATTTATCAAAAATAATTATATCGTTTACGTGTTAACTCGAAGTATATAAATTCCTTGTTGAAGTTTGTTGCCATAATACGTACAGTTCAAAAGATATACCCGTAATATCATATACTGTAAGAAAAAAGTTTTGAACACGGGTTTGAGTGAGGGTAACACCCTTTTCGCGATGTACATGTGAGAACTATAACTATCTATTTATACAACACATATATATGTAGTTTTAGGAGGCAAATCGCGGGAAAAGGGTGTCGCCGTTACTAAAACCCGAGTTTAAAATTTTTTCTCGCAATAAACGACACAACGAGTAAAATAAGCCTGGTTTAAAATAAGGGTGTGTTTCAAAAAAATATTTTCTGTTAAAACGAGGGACGAAAACGAGATGTTCATGAATTTTTTATATATTTAAGGTTTAATGTTAGTCAGGAAAGTTTGGCTATCGTGGTTTGATGTTAGTTTTTAGAGCAGTTCTGACTTTTTTTTCCGTAACTTCTGCTGTATCCAACGTACAACTTGTAACGATTAGGAAAAATTATGTTTTCAATATTTTTTATTCTCATTCAAGAGGGTAAAAAACGTGGTATTATTATTCCAATGGACAAAAAAAAGTACTAGAATAAATTTAAAATTAAAACATTCTGAATTTTACAACAACAGAGGGCTTACGGTAAAGGATAAGAAGAGAAAACTTTGTTTAAAAGACAACAAATTATTAGTTTTTGTTTACTGGTAAAGGTCACATGCTTTCCACCAGTTACACTTTTTTGTTTGTAGATACATTTTGCTGAATTAAGGTCAGAGAAAAATTTCATACGCTTGAAACAAAAGTCGTTACATTTTTTAAAAAACTAACATTGTAAGAATATTTCCATCACCTATCTGACATAAAAAATCTATGATTTCGTTCATGGTTAAAAACTTGCCGAATTTCTAGAAAAAACTTTTATCTTGGCGTAAATAACATTTTACATATTTTTATACCTTGATACACTGGGTCATATCAGAACTTATTTTTACTACATTCATCTCCTTAACACGATCCTATAAACTTGAAGAGCACATCTGAAGAAGTCAAAACTTAAACGAAAGTCTCTTGCAAATTTTTGGTAAAATACTGACGTTTTCGTGAAAGTAACTTGAAAGCAAATTTTTTTTTTGTACACCTTAACTTTACGACATTCTTCATAAGCTCATGCTTTTACTTTTATTAAACTACATGCATCGTATGTTTTTGATAAATAAGATGTAATAATTTAATTCAATAAGGAATCCGTACTAAAATTAAACTTTTTTAAGCACTATTTTGAACATACACCTTACTTAAAAAATAAAGTTCAAGTACCTAAACTATAGATTAAAAACTTATGACGAATAATACATGTTTTGTACGATTAATGCAGAATAACGAGCGTGTACCAAGAATTTCCAAAATTTCATGACCTTTTTATCATTTTGATGGTTACCTGCAAAACCTTAGCATTTTTACGGAAAATTTAGCGTGATTCTATTGAGTTAGCGTTAAAAGGGTTACATTTTAAAGTACTGCCCACAGTCGAGAAACACTTAATATAAAAAGTTATCTGGTGACGGAAAACGCTCAAATAATATACATACAAATTTTTTTATTTGATCTTAGGTAAAAGAACTGGCACATGTTCAATGCCTATCGGAATACCATCTCGTAAATCTGCCATCAAATTGGGCCCCAAATCAAGAATAGGTACCGAGTTGGGTCCTGGCCGTTAAACTTTAAAGTTACACTTTCGGCTGGTACCGAAATTGGCTACTTTACTTCGTCAATGGTAAATACACAAGCATAATAGTGCAGCAGACAATAAACATACACTGTTTTATGAGAAAGAACTTTTATTTAACTCAAAAAAGATTGCACTACGCAGTTGTTTGCAGAAAGTCTTTTTTTCAAATGACGTTTCCTCTCTCCTTTGTTTCTAATTGAAAATGCAATCTGTTACTACGGTAACGAAAAATCAAAAAGAAAATTGAAAGTAAAATCTCTTATATTTGAACG
>NW_019379778.1:273279-283535 GCF_000648655.2 Copidosoma floridanum | reverse complement strand
AGATTAGCTTGGGCCAGCGAACGCGCGTGAAGCGAATTTTTGTTTTGGAGGACGTGAGACACGTCCTCTGGAGTGTTTCCGTTCCTGCGATTGTTGTCGTGGCGGCTGTACTTGAGCTGTCCCCGGTACAGTGTTTGGTGCTGAGTGTCCGGGTCCTGCTGGGATAGCAGACGACGCCGGACTCAGGGTCACCGAGGCCGATACCGTCGATCTCGGCCTTCGAACGCTGCCAGTAGGGACGCCTACTGACCTCAGCGTAACCGCTCCACTGCTCCCGTGTAGACTTGGCCTGCGAGAGGCATCGTCGGGGAGCGACCCCGCTTCGCCGTAAGTACCTGCCAACAGGCAGTTTATTGTAAAGGGCAGCGGCCCTAGATTAGCCCGCGTTGTCTGCCCGGTTCGCGTTTTCGCGCCGCGAGCACGTCGAGCAAGCGCGCTCGACGTGCGAGAATTAAACGCACACACGCACACACACACACACCCGCGAATACCTTTTCTTGTAATCAATTTATATTTCTTGAATATACATTTTTATTAACAAAAAAATAACCGCGAGTGCTACTTCCTTTCATTGTGTGCCCGATCCCCCGTTGTGCCGTGTTATAGTCGTCGCGAGAGGCGACGACGTGTAAGGTCACCGCGATACCTGATCCAACAGCGGTGTCTCGGCGAACGAGACTCGCAAAATATATTACAGGGAGTGTCACCGTTGGGTATCCGGGCAACCCAGGCCCGGTCGAAGTGGAGGGACTCCGCCTCGTCAATCCGCATGATCCACCCCGTAACAACGTTCATGAAAGCGTTATTTTTTTGGAAGTTCACTACTCGATTTTTGGTAAAAAGATGCTCAGGTTTTCTGTCATATGACGTTCTTCGTCGCTGTGTAACTACAGGCTCAATGCACCTACTGCCACTGTGCGTGCGATAACGTTTGGGTTTTTAATTTTACATTTTTCTTTTCGACAAGGTATTTTTCTGTTTAATTAAATATTTAAAAAATAAATGCAAATAGATTCTTTAGTGAAATTAATAAAAATAAATGTCACCATTATGATTTTTCATTGTATTTCATTAAATCTTTCCACTCATATTCTTCTTCCATATCTTTATATGCCTACCCAGCCCGTATAGCAGACGCCAAATATTATACATAGTGTTTTACGTACTGTTTAACGGATGGTGTACCGAATAATAACCGTGGATATAAGTGTAGTCTAGTGTTAAAAACCGTTGGTTTTTTATGTCCTGGCTCTGTAAAAACAGGTGCATTGTTCAGATAATTTTCCTCCTCGAAAATTTGTTCAAAAGACTCGTATTTTTTTGTACTTAGTATTTGAAAAATCCCTAACAAAATGTGAATTATAAACTTGAACAATGAATATAGCGTTAATATATTATTACCCTAATCTGTCTCTGATTGAAATCCCATATTTTTTATCTTTATTACGGGAAAATTTAAATTTCTTTAATTGTTCATACCGAAATATCTTCAAGTAAAGTCAAATACTTACTCAACTATACGGATAAAATATTCTAAAAAATTTTCCGTATTACATGCTGTGTCTTTCTGGTGTGGTCTAGTGTGAAAAAACATGGGTTTTTTATGTCTTTGCTCTAAATAAACAGTTTAATTGGTTAAAAAAATACTTATACACTAAACTTTATTAACAATACTTGTGATTTTTCGTACTTATTATGCGGGAAATTCCGAACCAGACATGAATTGTAAGCTTGAACAAAGAATATAGTGATAAAATATCGTTACTATAACCTGTCGCTGTCAATAATCCCACATATTTTACTTTTATTGAAAGAAAATGTCCATTCCTTTAATTATTTATACCGAAATATCTAGAAATTAAGTAAAATACCTACTTAACTATACGGAAAAAAATATTCTAAAAAACTTTCCCGTCGTACATGTTTTGTTTGAAATTGCGTCTCTCTATTTTGTTGATTTTAATCTTTCTGTAAAAACACTAGCAGTACAATCGCTTTATTGACATTAGCGGGGTCGCCACTTACATTATTAATTTTCATTTGTATAGACTATGTTCACAAGCTTGCAAGATGTAACAATTTTAAAAATTCTTTCTTGCGACTGTCTTCATTTTGTGCACTTGAAAAAATAATGAAATCAGTCAACACCGTATCCAGCTGTATCCATTTTTTAAACGATTTATTACAAAGGTAACCCCAAAAAATCAATTAAACTGTTTATTATGTAAACAGATTTATTTTTTGTGTAGGTAACAGATTTAAGAATTAAGAATTGCCCCGTTTTTAGGAAAAAGGAATACGAAGTTCCTCAAAATTGATAAATTTTAAAGTTAATGAAAAGAGAAAAACTAAAGTGTAAAAAGGGAAACTTTTCATTAAAAGAATGAATGATAAAAAACGTTTTTTAACAATGAAATATACAACAAGCCGAGAATAGAGAAAAAGCCAAAAGTAGCGTATTATACTTGAAGAATATTCTGAAAAATCTCAAAATTTTCTTAATTCTAAAAAAGTGTGTTATTACTGTAACCACTAAAAATCTGAAATTTGCACGTACTTAGAGGCACTAACATATGTAGGTAATTCCACTTTTTTCTCCTCTTAGTTTTTCACCTAACAAATCATAACAAAGTAAGGAAAAGTAATAAAAAGATTAATAAGTCGTCTGGGGCCAAAATGACTCCTTGATCGCCAAATTTGTTTTACAATGACCTGTATCCAGACACATATAGTCGTGAAAGTCAACTGGCAGCGATTACGTTAATAATTGTAAATATTGAACGTACTTTCGGGAGAAAATCAAGAAAAATAGTATACAATACACGTCCAGAAAATTTTAGGTATCCTTGCATTCGTAGCGTTACGTTTTCGGCTTCGTCTCAGATATTTGCTACGGAAGTCAGGAAATCCAACTATTTGGCTTTATGTCGTAATATCTACACTCCCACAGCACGCAATTTTTAATATTTTCAGATTGGCATATAAAAATTGTGTGGATGAATTAAAAATGGTTAATTGTCATTTTTTGCATCCTATTTAATCCCTGAAAATTTTTGAAACATTTTTTTTTATTTCATAAAATTTTTTTTCAGCAACTTAAATAAAAAGTAATTCATTACTTAATCGCTACTTAATTAGTTATAACCTTTCATGACTTTTACGCCATCAAAATATACAGAGAAAAAATAAAATAAACGTGAATATCGCATGAGTTTGGCCTCAATTGATTGTTGGATTTTTGAAAGAGGCGCGTTACAATAATTTATTTTTCTTAGATATATTATAACCTTTNATATGCTTTAAATAGAAATTTTCATGTTTCACAATTTTTTGAGAGCTTTTACAATTTGAAAAAAGTTTTAAAATTTGTAAATCTCTCTATTTTTGCTGAAAAATGCAATGAATTTCTTAAATGTCAATAAAAATCGAATAATTATATTTTATTTTAATGGTATTAGGGACAAGTAACCCTATTCGTTCTTGTCATTCAATTTCTTACAATTTGTCATTCCTATAAAAGATTATAATAAAAAACCAGGACAATGGCTTCGATTTTTTTTGATACTGCAATGTGTCTTAGTCTAAAATTTCAACAAAACATAGAGCACGAGGTAAAATAAAAAATAAATTAACTATTTTTATTGATTATTCATCCTTTGACCTCGCCAAATCAAAACATTGACTTTCGATGATAACAGCGCTCTGAAAGACAAAATATACAATTACTAAACTTCTTTCGATTTTGTTGGATAATACTAGATGAAATTTTATTGAAGTAGATAAGGGGTATGTATTTATTAAAGAAAATTAGAACTTTAAATAAATTAAAACTTGAAAATTAAGAAAAGAAAAAAAGAGTTGTTCCAACACTCCTAAGCAAAGTGTTTAATGCAGAAGAAGCTTAAAATATTCAAAAACTGCGGTTGGAGAGGAAAGAAGGCACACACGGTCATAATGACGTGGACTGGGAAGAAGGAGTAAAATGCTTGAGCACCAGTGGATTGGCTATTACGTTTAGAGGGTGTGTGTAAACATGGCTTGTATTTGTTACGAGTGGATGTGTGGATGTGTAGCCTTGTCTAGCTTTGCAATTGGAGGGCTTTTATGGTGATCAATGGGTGTGCCATAATAGTGATAATGATAATTAGGATGATTTACACATTTGTTATACTATTGCTGATGTTACACAATTCTTACACACGTCACAGCTTTTGTGATAAGAGAGTGACGTCACTGTATGGACGTCATCGTACATGAACTTAGTTTTAAGGGTGTTAAAAAAAAAATTTTTCATTATTAAAACGTGGAGCATCCCATTCCTCAGAAAACTAACATTGTAGAAATATTTTCGTCACTTATCTGACTTGAAGAAATAGTTAATTTATCCATGATCAAAAACCTACCAAATTTCTAGAAAACGTTTTTATCTTGACGTAAATAATATTTTCCAGATTTATATACCTTAATGCATTATGTTATATTTGGATTTTGTCTCAGTACCTTCATCTTCTTAACACGATCCCATCTACCTAGAGTGCACATCCGAAGAAGTCAGAACTTATACTTAACATTACCAAGCTGAAAATAGTAGGTTTGGTCGATGTAAACTTTTAACAAAAGTCTCTTGCGAATGTTTTATAAAATACTGACGTTTTTGTTAAAATTACCAGAGAGAATTTGATATTTCTTCTACTCCGACTTCACGACATTCTTTATAAGCTCAAGTTTTTACTTTTATTAAACAACGTGCATCGTATATTTTGATGGACGTGTTTGTAATAGTTTAATTTAATAAGCAATCTATACTTAAATTGAACTTATTTGAACACCATTTTGAATTCACACCTTACTTAACGATTAAAGTTTTAATACCCAATCTATAGATTGAAAACTTATGACAAATAATATATGTATCGGAAGATTAATAAGTACCGAATAACAAGCGTGTACTGAAAATTTCCGGAATTCTATGGCTCCTCTATTATTTTGATGTTTACCTACACACTTCCAAATTTTATTAAACTACAAAAACAAATTTTTATTTTCTTTATTAGTTTACATAAATAATGGTTTATTATTTTTTAATTCCGAAGGATCGCTGGTGTAGTTTTTTGTTATATTTTTTGATTTTGTCACTGTACGACATCCTTAAGTATCTCGTAATTCGTAACCACACAACTCCATGATCTACTGCTGCGACACATAACTTAAATTAATTGGTCTCGGATCGAAGCGAAAAAGTCGTGACTTGACTGTAAACAAAAGAGACTCTTTCTTGCCAAGCAGACCGACCAGGAGGTACGTACTTTCGGCTAAGAGAGGGAGAAAAATTAGTAATAAAACTTAGACGACACTTATTCAGTAATTCTTTTATACCTTGAGCTTTTTAAATGGAAGTAAAATTAGACTTATTTTAACAATTATTTTAACATAATATATAAATAAAAAAGTGGAGTGACTTTGCAATCAAAATGCAATATGTGCGATTCGTTTGTAAATTCGTTTACTTTGTATACGTTGGGTTATTAAGAATACTTGCAAGATTTAAATAAAAGGTGTAAATAGCGTTTTTTCCATACACAGAAATACTTGATGAAATACTTGTACATGTTAAATTAAACGCATGAAAACGGGATGTAAGTGTACATAACACANTAAGTAAATGAGTAAATTGAGAGTTTATAAATGCCATTAAAAGATAAGATGGTAAGATGCAATTTGGTTCTTGGATAATTAAAAAAACTGTATATTATAACTAGTTAAGTTTTATAATTAATAAATAAATGTCTAAAAACATGATCGATAAAATTTCACCGTAATTTTCTCTCTACTTTAACGTAAAACGTTATCGTAATATTCACGCAAGTGTATACCTATATACAGCGTTCTGCTCGTTGCCAGCTTTCCTATGTCCGTTTTGCCCGACCCTCGTGCCAGCCATGCCCGATAGGTGGGCATAACTGGCAGTTTTTGATGGTTCTGTTGTTGGTTAAATAAATAAAAAAACGAATCTTCTAGTATTGATTTAATGAGTCCAATACTATCCTTACATGCTTCTTTTTCTCATCGTTTTTCCAGATGATGAAAAAACTTTAATATGAAATTCCCATAATTATTTTAAGTTAATTAATTAATTAAGGCTGCCGGCCACACCCACGTCTCCCCTACTTTGAAATTTTGGCAAACAAATTACTCTGATGCCATCCATAGACTTTAAATCCAAATATTTCATTTGCTCATGAAAAAAACTTTTGATTGATTAAAAACAGGATCAAATGACAAACAGAGACGACAAGTTCATTCAAAGATTCACTCGAGTCTGAATAATTGATTTGAGACCGTTAATGTGAATGGCAAATATTTTTATACCATTAGGTAACCTTGACTTTCTGTAGGAAAAAAAGCTATAACGAAATGAAAAAAAAAGCAAGGTAGAGGCAACGAAGGGCTGAAAGCTTGCACAATAAAAATATTAAAAAGAGCTTGTAGCTCAGGTGCTTTTTCACATTTTTTTAAGAATAACGTTCATAAGGTCTTTGATAATTTGTAGGTATTCGTACGGCGACACATATTTGGTGATATAAAAAGTGTAAGTAAAGGTAGTTAAGGACAAACGTTATCGAAGGAATGTAGAATAAAAGGCGCCACGATTTTGTACTATAAAATCATGAAAATTATTCATTTACAGTAATTGCAAGTGAAAAGATTAGTTAGAAACATAAAACACAAGTTGGCTTATTACATGAGACAAATCATTCTACTAACATTGTTAGTAAAGTATTTCTCAGTCGACTAATTATCAATTAAAATAAGTACACTCAAATAAAATATCTTATGTCTGTATTTTTTTCTTGAATTTAAATTAAGTTTGTTCATAATGAAAATGACAAATTCATTTTGAAAAAACCTAAAATGAGATAATACAAAACTTGAAATAAAAAATGTACGATCTGGACCACGTAATCAGGTACAAGTATTTATAAGTTTCAAATACCACATGAGACCTGAGAAACTGACCGTTTGTATTTTTTTTATTTTTTTATTTTTTTATAAACAAACTAAGACGTTGTGAACAATAACTGAGACAAGATAAATTCAAGTTCTTACAACCTCAATAAACTTATGATTATTTTTTTTTGGTAAAAAATATAGTTTGTACCGAGTCGTACGATGTAAAGTGGAACAGATGTTATTACGCATATAGAATTAGTATTGTGCTAGATCTGCGTCCATAAATCTTGGTCAAAATTATTTTAAGATTTTACACTTCTACCAAAATCTGAAGATAATTCAACTTAAAGTCTGCATTTTTCGAGCCCGATTAACACAGTCTCTTATGGAAGAAGGCGTGAAGCAAACTTTTAACTATCAATTAAACCACTGAAATGCAATGTACAAGCAAAAAAATATATTTACCGTAACCCTGACATTCTCATCTTTAAGAAACTGGGTGATTTTTTGGGTGCTGGCGATGAAACAATTGATAAAATAGCTAAAATACTATTTCGGTCTGCAGTTACGTTCGGTGAGTGCAGCGACAAACACTGCCGTCCATACTGATGTAGGAAACGTGCGCAATAAAAAAAATTTGAATCTGTAGAATAACATGAAAACTCTTATGGTTTTTTAATCTTAATTTGATAGGTAATAACGCAGTAAATTATGGCAATTATTAATATTGAATTATTCGACAGCTGACTGTTTAAATATGTAGTAAACTATTTATAATAGCAGGTGGATTCAGTTTAAAATAAAACAACCTTCATTACCAACATACTACTGGTATAAAAGGAAGCTTTTGTCTAGTGTCATGGTATCGATTGTCCCTGAATTGACTACCGCAGTAGGCTATGGAGCCTTTTTAAAGGACACAAGTAATCCATGGAAACCTAATATAAATGTGTAAAAGTTAACCAAACCTGTCATTAGTATTTACTTATATTGAACACTGTCTTGTCAGAAATAGATAAATGTAAGCAGAACTTGTGTTTATCGAGCTCCACACACGTGCAAGTATGTATATGCACTCATATGTACTGTTTTATCACAGTGGCAAATCTCGTTTTTATTGTTGCTAATCTTGTAGTTTATACGACGTCACCAAACTAAGTTTATTACTGTACACTCACATGAAACACACTCAAATCACTCATTCATTTGATTCATCAACTCCTTAAAATCTTTTTATGAATTTATGTAAAAAATTTCCTGTAAGGCTCCATGAATTCTGGATATCATAGTGAGGGTCAATTTTTCTCACTCGACGGCGCCACCTGACATAGGCGCATAGCGAATAAACAATATGAAACGGACGTGGCTACCAAATTTTTCAGCTTTTTCGAATAATTTCCGTTTACAATATAAGTACTCGATCAACGTTACATTTTTTTTGTACATTCGTTACGTCACATTGAAATCGCACTCTCAATTACATGATCTTGGCACAGGATGAAGTTTTACGCATAGTTATATATTTATATCATTAAAAATAAGAAATTTTTACATAGACTTAATAAGTAAAGTATTAAAGTAGCGGTCGATCATATTACCTTTCTTGACCGTACGGCGATGACTTTACTTGTGATCAACGCGATCCGCGTCACAACTTGGTTGCGCCAATGGAACGAGAGGAACGTGTAACCGAGCTGACACATGGTGGTGCTTCGTGAAATTTTGTACACCGAAATTTTTTTTCTTAATTTTAATTTTTTTGCATAACCTAGTATGATGAATATTTTAAAGCAAAATTAAAAACATAGGTCGATCATGATTAACGAGCTTACAACGCGAAGCTCGTAGGGGTTTGCGGGGACAGAAAAAAGATAAAAGATCGACAATAAAATTAGAGGCATTTGGCCGCTGGTGAAAGGTAGAGGTCTTGCCTACGTGGAGCGAAGCTTTTTGGAGTCCCACGAGGCTGTACGTATAGGTTGTATATGCATGCATAATTATCTTGATCACTTTGAAATATGGAAGTATGGTCGAGTTGTGTATTTTAAATATTAGATTTATCCAAAGAGTACAACAAACTTTTGAAAATAACAATGGGATAAAGAATCAAAAAGATTTCTGTATTTCCAAGTGTCTGCATTGTAAAATTTAGAACTACACACAAATGCCAAATAGTACATTTCATAAAGTACCCTATTATCGTACTTCACCATCTTTTTATTATTTTATTACAATATGAATTAATAATTAAAATTTATGTACTATATGCTGGTAAGGAGCCACCTTAACGGTACAGCTTCCCTAAATTTCAATCATAATCATTTTGTGTAATTTGTTAGAAACGTATATAATAGTGTCTCCTTGAAGTCATGTAGATAGTTCTATACAGTACTATAATTGGTCCTTAAATTCACTTAGTAAGATTAGAATTTGAATCCAAAACTTGTTTGTTCACCAGCTTGGATACCGTATTGCTGACTGTAGAACAAGTAATGCAATTGATTTCTTTAGTAATCATTCATTATGACTGTTCTTTGATTTATTAAATAAATAGTTGGTTTAGCCATAATTCTGAATATTTATTGTCAAATAACTAATGAATTAATAAAAAAATTACAATTGATATTTCAACATGATTAATGGGTAATGTTTTCTCTACTAAAAAATACTTCCTTTATTGATCCATGCTCAATTCGTTCGAACTAATCAATTAAAGCAAAGAATTATTTTATTCATGTTAATTAAATTGAAGTTAAACTAATTTTAATAACGATACAAATCAAACCCATGGTACGTGAAGATCATTGCAATAAATATCTTGATGTTTACTTACAACATACTAAGAACGGCTTACGTCAAATTTGTTAATTATTTCTGTTAAATTAAATAAGACTTGAAAATTGTCAAGTGTATGTTAAATAACTACTAAATAAAGCTACATTTAATCAGAAATGTTTAAATTCATCTACTTTTTTAAGGTAATTTATATAATTTATGTTGGTCTGAACATGCAAGTTTATAAGTTCTAATATTTTTAATGCTGTGAATTCTGTCGACCAAAATAAAAAGAGTATGAGATTTTAGTCATTTACCTTAGATTGTAAGGTACTATACAACATTTATTCAAATTAGAATGTTTCTGTTTCAAAATATTTCAGAACATTCTTCAGGATGTAGTGTACAAAACTGAATAATTTATAAGTTTGAATTTGAAGAAGATAAAACCAATTAAAGTTTTTTTTTTAAAGATATAACATTTTATCAATTATCATGTTAAAAATCAATGTATAATATATATAGGTCAC
>NW_019379778.1:253988-266958 GCF_000648655.2 Copidosoma floridanum | reverse complement strand
AATCCAAATATGCATGTCTTACAAACATTAATTAATAAAAAAAAGTTTACTTTTTTCTCAATTTTCTTTCCAATATTATATTTTAATATATCACGAAGTGTACAAATTTTATTAATTTTTTAACTTCAAGTTAGAATAATTATATTAGTTACTTACTATAATCAAGAAAAACGTAGAAAAAATGATAAATTTGGAAATAAAACATAAAAGAGTCTTTCATATTCATTATTTGAAAATTATCATGCTTATAAAAACATTCCTGACTTTGTATTATTATTTCGTAATAATGTATTATTATTCACAATTATTTATGTAAATGTAACCAACAACCACTACATGAGTATATTTGACTATACATCTAATAACGAACACAAATGTAAGGTGAGCCTAAATGAATTGTACTCCATCCGGGCTCCAGAAAAAGTCAATTTCTTCGTCCAGACTCGGAAAAAATGTAACAGTCTTCACACGGCCTAGAAAAAAAGAGGCATAGTTTTCACCCGGACTCCTGAAGAGAGCAGTCTTCGTCCAGGCTTCGAAGCAGGACGTAGTATCATCTTGGTACAATGCAAGGAAGGAGACTTTTTTTACTTATAGTCCTTGCACTAGAGCTCGTATATGTATGATGTAAAATGTGAACCTTGGTTTTTTTGCTGTCCTTAATTTAAATTGGTTGAAAGGAATACGTGGAGTAGATCACTATAAATTTAAAAAGCTGTGTATTTTCAAACATGGCGTTTTTTGCCGTAATACTCATAGTATTTAAGAAAATAAACGGTGATATCTCATTGATTTATCCTTAATCGGTGATGGGACTTTTAAAATAAGAGCATTAAGGGGGTAGTGTCCCAAAATTCAAAAATTTAGAAACGCCTTGAAAAAATTTGTATAAACTAACAATTATGCGTAGAATAACATATTAAATTTTAAGACATCCAAGCTTCACCGTTCTCGAGAAATAAATTACCCATTTAACACGTACTCATACGAGAGAAAGAGTGTTTTACTGATGACGACTAAAAAAAATTTAAGACTTTACTGAAATTGAAATATAATGTAAAATAGTATGTTTTAAACATTGTATTATACAAACAGCATCCAAAGCCTCACCGTTCTCTAGTTTTGAATGTTTACGTACAATATAACCTCCGAATGTATCAATACTTATACGTATATATAGATATTTAAAGGGTTTTCGCCTCTTGCGGCGTTGCCATATTTATTGTTACTTGTCTGTTTCGGAACGCATAATGTATTTCGGAGTACGCATTGAGTATACATTGTGACACTACCCCCTTAAAATGGTGAGTTACCCTTAAATACATGGTAATCCGTTCAATTTTAGAATTAATTATTATTTTTTGCATAGCCTTGCATTACAATCTCTAAGTTATTTAATAATAAATAAACATACGTATCATTTACATAATATTAAATAAACAATAAATGCAATGCATAGAAGATATGTATTATGTATNTAACAATTATGCGTAGAATAACATATTAAATTTTAAGACATCCAAGCTTCACCGTTCTCGAGAAATAAATTACCCATTTAACACGTACTCATACAAGAGAAAGAGTGTTTTACTGATGACGACTAAAAAAAATTTAAGACTTTACTGAAATTGAAATATAATGTAAAATAGTATGTTTTAAACATTGTATTATACAAACAGCATCCAAAGCCTCACCGTTATCTAATTTTGAATGTTTACGTACAATATAACCTCCGAATGTATCAATACTTATACGTATATATAGATATTTAAAGGGTTTTCGCCTCTTGCGGCGTTGCCATATTTATTGTTACTTGTCTGTTTCGGAACGCATAATGTATTTCGGAGTACGCATTGAGTATACATTGTGACACTACCCCCTTAAAATGGTGAGTTACCCTTAAATACATGGTAATCCGTTCAATTTTAGAATTAATTATTATTTTTTGCATAGCCTTGCATTACAATCTCTAAGTTATTTAATAATAAATAAACATACGTATCATTTACATAATATTAAATAAACAATAAATGCAATGCATAGAAGATATGTATTATGTATTAATAAGCACAGTGTTGCAAAGTAAATGGTTTTAGTGGTATTTTTTGTCGAATAAGGTCGTCTCTGGGGCAACTTTACGGACCGAAAGACCTGTAAAACAAGACTTGAGGGGCGTAGAGTGGCCACGGAGCGATGGCGCTTGTGTGGACAATCCTATTTTCCCACGTCGTTCTGGTTGAATTTTTGCAACTAAATTTTAAGGCACTTCCTGATACGTTATTGGGCTGAGATTTTCATGTTAGTCCAGGGTGTATAACCCTATATCAAATTTTAATAAAATCACTCCAGCAGTTAGAATGTGAAGAAGTTACAATATACNCAATTTGTGGAAAACAGATGAACAGACGACTTTCATTAGAAACGTGAGTATTCTTATATTTACATTCGTTGATCGTAGAGAAAAAAATAGACGGGTGGAAATAGAACGTTTTATTGTCTCTCTGTTTCATATGTCAACATAAACGAAAATAACGGTTTTTTTATGAGAATGTATATTTATTTAATGGAAACAGAATGTAATAAGAAGAACCTTTTTTTCACTATCAAGTATATTTTTGCTTATCAGTATACTCATATTATACAACGTTCGTTATTTTTACTTTTTAGTTATTGATATCCATGATTTAAAGAAATGGACTGTTGCCCTGTATCACATTTTCAATTACTTTAAAATAAATTCACTTATTTACAGCTCGAGGACAGTTCTATAAAAATCCAGTATCTACAAAAAAATCTAATTAATAAGCCTTAAAACATCACTGCACGTTCATTAATTAATTTTTTTAAGTTCTTTTGGGTGTATGCAAAGAACGATTTGTTTATTCTTTCATACCTACTATAGGTTTTGGGACGGCCGAATCAACGGTAGCGGTTAAATGGACAAAAAATTGCATTTTATCGAGATCAACAATTTTGTTCTCTATTATTAGTCACAATATAAATAAAATTAATAATGAAATGAAAAAAATATGATCAAACAAGTAGTAAAAAAATTAGCATCTTTTCTAAGTAGCACTGCACTAAATTTTTCAGGACTAATTTTCCACTGCTAAAACTTTTTCAAGTTATCGAAAAAAATGTAGAGTTGGAAGATAAACTGTTCCTTTTAGATGGATATTCTAGCATAAAATTTGGAAAAAACTTAGGTGACCCTTGGATTCATTAAAAATACCTTTTTCTCACCACGGGCGCAAAGTTACACTGATGCTTTTGATCCTTTGAGTCACACTTGGAGTCTCTGTAATGGTACTTGTATGCTTGACATTGTATTTTTTACCAAGAGCATACCATGCATGAATATTCCATCTCTACGAAGTTGCTACTGTAACGCAATAAGACTATTTATCTTAAAGATCTTTCTTTTTTGCTAAAAAATAATATTATTCACAAATTGTTGAATGCTTTATTTTTCACCCACGAATGACGAGATATGAAAGATTTTTCGATCGCGAGCGGTTTAAGCGCGCCATATCAGATTCCGCGTCAGCCGCGCGCAAGCAGCTGCAGAAGTGGGGGCTTCCCCGATCCTTATTCGGGACAGTCACTACGCGAGTACATCTCAACAATTTCTTGATAAAAATCGGCAGTTAATGATTATCAAATATTTTTTTCCTTAAATTATAAGTATTAAAGATTAGCGCGTCCAAACCTGTACTACCTACATTATTCAACAAAGCCATGAGAATTAAAATTAAAAAAAATTTATTTGGGCTCCTGGGGTCGTAAGGCATCTTGTTTCTTTAATTTAGGAAAATTCGACTTTTTTGATGGAAAACGTTCAGTTAAGATTTCCCTTGAATTGTTGATAGTTGATTTGTAATAAAGCTTTTTTCAGCTTATTTTAACATAAATCTGTTGAGAAAATTGAATTTTAAAAGAAACCATTTCTTTTTATGAACAATTGCCATTGTGAGCAAACGCTTAAACGTACGATCTCCCGTTCTGGAGGTGTTGTAATACCATACAAGAACTTTGATTTCTTTGCACATTTAGATGTTTCAGATTGATTGTTTATTAGTTATAAACAAATTAAAGAAAGTGCTATTTCAGTTGTTTCTTTCACCTCACAACTCAACCAATTATCCAATTCTAAGCCATTGTGGCTCATTTTGTAGGTTTTTCTAATACCTACATTGATTATCGAAAGTAATTCTTAATAAATCCAACAGAAAAACTGCAACGTATTAGAAAAATACTTTTCCATGCCGTTATCAGGCTGAATAAAAATTGTGTGGGTAAATCTAGTTGCCCAAAACAATTCATTATTGATACTATGAAAAACAGGTCTCAAACTACTTTCCACACTGTTTTTGTCAGAATTCTTTTTTTTTCTGGTCCATGAGCATAGATTAAAGTGTTATTAACATCCTTATATGTAAGCAGTTTCATGTATTTTGAATAATCCCCTTAATGGTAAATGAGTAAGGGTAAATTGAAATGCGCACGGGGAACAATCGGCAAACATTGTGTTGCGACACTTTCTATCGTCTTTATAATTTGTTCCATCAAAACACGTATTATTTCGTAATTCTACAGCTATATGTGATATGGCTTAGTATACAAGCTTAAATTTAGATTTTGTTTTTTATACATATTTATACATTAGTAGAAATACGGTATCAAGTAATTCTGATGATTAAAAATGATGGTTATTGTTGATATATTGCGTAGTGCTTACGATTTACACAGGTGTAACGCATAAATTTTATTGTAAGTGTTGTACTTAAAAAAAAAACATGTGATTTGCAAAAAATTATATAAACTGTATTTGTGATACAAAGCAGATATATATTCATCATAACATCGTAAGCATGAAGTTTAATGAAAATAATAGAAACAATAATAATTATTATAGTAATTATATTAATAATAATAGAAATAATATATAAACATCGCGTTGTACAGTAAATGGTCAGAAAAATNTTAAATAATATACACCACCACGTTTTGAGTGGCCCCTCTCTCTGCACCGTAGAGTAATTCACTTCTTCTTAGGACTTTTAAAAAAGTGGGTTATTAGATTTTTTAAATTTCTTACCAAGGGCACACCAGCCTCTCGAAAATGCCCAAGATAGGAAAAAATATTTTAAGTCGTAGACATTGGAATAGCATATTACTTACCAAGGGAGGATTAATAAAAGATGTTCTAGATAGTAGGCAATTGACGTGTGTGTGTGAGATTTTTATGTTTCATCCGAAAAAAAAGTAGATTCTTAGAAAAAGTGAGAGAATACCTTATCGTTTAAATGTAGCTAAAGAAATACGACAAATTTTTTAGGAACCAATTTCTTTTTGATTTATAAGGTAACAGTGTATGTTTATATATTTATATTAAGATAGTAGTGAATAAAAGCATTTTAATAACTGATAACATGTTGCGTTTAGAACGAAAACTTTTCTAGCCGTTAAAAAAAAAAAAAATTTAATTGTGTCAGCGAGAGGGTGTAGGAAACTCCTGACGCGCCAAAAATTAGCTGTATCATGCTGCTTTTCCGCCAACGGATAACGCACATGCGTTCGATCAATAACCAGAAATAGTCACTCATACAGACGTGCTTGAGTCGATAATTATATACTAAACACGAAAATTATAAGCTGAGCTGTGAATTAGAGGGTAAAGGAAGACAAATTGGACAGTCATGCACCTTGTATACAGTATATATACGTTTTGGAGTACTATATAGAATACACGTGTAGTAGACACCTATTTTTTCCCTACAGATAAAATCTGTAAGTGAGGTGACAATTTGTGGGAAACAGATGAACAGATGTGTTTCAATTAAAACGTGAGTATTCTTACATTTACATTCGTTGATCGTAGAGAAAAAAATAGACGGGTGGAAATAGAACGTTTTATTGTGTCATTGTTCCATATGTTAACATGAACGAAGATAACGGTTTTTTAGTGAGAATGTATAACTATTTAATAGAAATAGAATGTAATAAGAAGAACCTTTTTTTCACTATCAAGTATATTTTTGCTTATCAGTATACTCATATGATACAATTTTCGTTATTTTTAGTTTTTAGTTATTTATATCCATGATTTTTTTATTTAAAATTTTTAAGTACCAATGATGACCCATAATTAGAGAAACGGACTGTTGCCCTGTATTACATTTTGAATTACTTTAAAATAAATTTACTTATTCACATCTCGAAGATAGTTCTATAAAAATCCAGTATCTACAAAAAAATCTAATTGATGACCCATAATTAAAGAAACGGACTGTTGCCCTGTATCATATTTCGAATTACTTTAAAATAAATTTACTTATTCACATCTCGAAGATAGTTCTATAAAAATCCAGTATCTACAAAAAAATCTAATTAATAAGCCTTAAAACATCACTGCACGTTCATGATTTAATTTTTTTTCGTTTTTTTGGGTGTATGCAAAGAACGATTTGTTTATTCCTTTATACCTACTATACGTTTCGGGACGGCTGAATCAACGGTAGCGGTTAAACGGACAAAAAATTGCATTTTATCGAGATCAACAATTTTGNTGGATCTGCGATACTAACTCGATTCTTTAAAAAATACTCGATTATTTTTGTAAAGTATCGATTATTCACTGGATAATTTTTAAGTTTCGATTCTGTGGTGTAATCGAAATATTTGGAGGAAAAAAAAATTTTTTTTGTAACACATATACATCGTTCGGACACGCTTAATTTTTCTGATACTGAATTGAAAATTGATCAACTCATTGAAAAATAACAAGTTGATCATGCTTTTAAATATTAATTATTTATTGGATGGTTTAATTGGTTACATACATTTATGGACGGATTCGCCTGGACAGAAATATTTAAGTACGAGATTTAATACCTCTACCGCAGTAGATTAGTAAAGTATGAACCTAAATTTTTTTGTTTAACCATGTATATAAACATTTGTTTTTCAGAATTTACGTACTGTCTGACAGATGGTGCACAACATAATAATCGCAGATATAGGTGTGGTCTAGTGTAAAAAAACTTGAGTTTTTTATGTTTTTGCTCTAAATAAACAGTTGAATTGTTGAAATAATATTTATATAGAAAAATTTCATTAAAAGTGCTTAAGTTTTTTCGTACTTATTATACAAAAAATTCTGAATCAGACATGAATTGTAAACTTGAACAAAGAATATAGTG
Organism: Copidosoma floridanum; assembly: GCF_000648655.2. The sequence goes on along the minus strand of NW_019379778.1, from coordinate 259,756 downwards.
TTAAAATATCATTACTATAACCCGTCTCTGATAAAAATCTCACATATTTTACCTTTATTGAAAGAAAATATCGATTCCATTAATTATTTATACCGAAATATATGATAGTTAATTATTTACTGCGTCGTTTTGGACAATTGAGGATGTCTGCATCTATGTGGTTCCAGATATTATTTTATTCTTTACCAAGTATTAAATCTACTCCCTTGTTTTATTTCGAGCTGGTCAGAACTTTCGCAGCCGGAAAACTAATTCTATCATAATAATTGGTATATATNCCTTTTCCGCAATGTATATGTTAGAATTAAATCTTTTTGTATTTTTAACGGGCGAATCGCGGAAAAAGGCTGTCGCCGTCACTAAAATCCGTGTTTAAAATTTTTCCCTCGTATTAAACGATATTACGAGTAAAATAAGCCTGGTTTCAAGGGCGTGTTTAAAAAAGAATTTTTCTATTTAAACAAGGGACGAGAACGGGATTTTTTTCATGGATTTTCCTATATATTTGAGGTTTAATGTTAGTCTAGAAAGTTTGGCTATCGCGGTTTAATGTTAATTTTTAGAGCAGTTCTGACTTCTTTTTCTATTTTCTAACTTTTGCTGTATCCAACGTTGAACTTGTAAACATGAGGAAATAATATGTTTTTAATATTTTCTATTCTATTTCAAAAGAATAAAGGACGTTGTAATATCAGTTCCTATGGACAAAGAAAAGTATTAAAATGAATTTAAAATTAAAACATTTTTAATTTTACAACAACCGAGNATATAATAAAATCAGTCGATACCGTATTGAGCTATATCTTCAGCTGTATCCATTTTTTGAAACGATTTAATATTAGGGTAACCCCAAAAAATGAGTTTAACTGTTAATTATGTAAACAGATTCATTTCTTGTGTAGGTTACAGATTTAGGAATCAAGAATGGCCCCAGTTTTGGAAAAAAAAGAATACGGAGTTACCTAAAATTCATAAATTTTGAAGTTAATGAAAAAAGAAAATCAAAAGTAAGAAAAGTGAAACATTAAATTTAACGAATAAATAATAAAAAAGGTCTTGCACAAAAAATATTACAATAAGCCGAAAATAGAGAAAAAGCAAAAAGTAGCGTTATGTACTTGAAGAAAATTCTGAAAAATCTCCAAAATTTTCTTAATTCTGGAAAAGTGTGTTACTACCAAAACCACTAGAAATCTGAATTTCGTACGTATTTAGACATACTTTTGTATGTAGAAGGTGCTATTTCTTTCTTCTCTTAGTTTTTACCTTACAAATTACAAGACTTATTTCGTCTAGGGTCAAAATGACTCCTTAATCGCCCAAGTTGTTTTACAATGACCCGTATGTATACATATATAGTCGTGAGCGTCAACTGGCAGCGATTACGTTAATAATTTTAAAGATTGTACTTATTTTTGGTAGAAGATAAAGAAAAATAGTATACAATACACGTCCAGAACATTTTAGGTATCCTAGCGTCCGTGGCGCTATGCCCTCGGCTTCGCCTTAGACATTCGCTACGCATGCCAGAAAATCCAACGTTCTGGGTTAATGTCGTAATATGTATACTACCACGGCAATCAATTTCTGATATCTTCTTAATGGCATATAAAAAATTGTGCGTATGAAGTAAAAATGGTTAATTGTCTTTTTTTGCATCCTATTTTATCCTTGACAATTTTTTAAAAATTTTTTTTAATTTTATAAAACTTACTGTTAGCATTTAAAACATCGATTTAACATTTTTTTTGTGCAAGATGTTATATGTACGAAAAAATATTCAGAAAAATCAGAAGTAATTTTTTATTTAGCTTAGCTGTTGCCGTACACACATTATAACAGGCTCCGAAAATTCCGTTACGAAAAATAAAGAAAATAATGTTTTTAAGATCTACTCGTAGTATAAAATGCTTAGTTGATCTTAGCAGGTGTAATTGGTTGTGGACCTTATGCACAGAATCTAATTAGTGTAGGGTAGTGTTACGTACCAGTGAATCTTCCTTTATGACGTTCATTAGACATGGGTTTCTCTGATGGATATGAATCAAACGTCAAACGGATATCTGAAATGGCATAAGAAATACCCACAAAAACTTGCAGATCGTTAAATGTAGATCCCTTGCGGAAACCTACGGAATAAAATATGTTCCATTGAATAGATTCTAATTCACTAAATCCTCCAGTATTATTTTTTATACCCCAAGTAAAGAAAAATCTCAATATATTTTAGCTCAAAGTCGAATTGTTTAGCACGAGCTCAAATGGCAGAGCATTAAAATATCAGCTTCCCAGGCATACCCAACTTACAATAAAAAATCTGAGCAGACAAATTATGATGTGCTTGTAGAAAAATTTCTGTTCTTCTTAATCGTAACATGTAATATGCTAGTAATGGGCTATTTTCCAAAGATTTTCTCTGAAAGACGTGAAAATCAGCTCACGGTTATAAATGACAGATCGTAGCAGAATACCGATACTAATGTACGTATAAACGTATACATATAAAAGTGAAACTCTCTAACTTGATTAGAGCAGGAAACAAGAAAGATACCTTAACTGTACCTTTTTTTATATGTTCAGTTTGAAAAAATTGCAATTGAATATGTAGTCTGATAGAAAAATCACGCAAAATGATCTGTAGAAATCTCCCAATTCCTCTTTGTACGTAAAATTGCTTGTAGATAAACCCATAAGATTTTCCAATAGATCCACAAGTTTTTTTTTCCAATGACACAACAATAAAAATAAATAAGTGTTTGTATCCAGTTCAAAAGAATTTGTTTTAAATTACCGGTTATTTTGAAAACAATGAAAATTTGTTCAAACATACTTGTGTATACTGTAAAGGTAACAAATCAATGGTAACTTAATTAATAATTGTTATCCATAGGGAAGCTGCTGTGCTCAAATATACTAATTTTTGAGATCTTGAAAAAAACATTTAATTAAACAATTCAGTCATAAAATTAAAAATATGTGTACTGTGGCGTTAGGTGAAACAAAAAGGAAAAGACCTGTGGCAATACGGTAAGGGGAACGGGCAAAGGGCAAGTAACATACAAAATCCACTTCTGTCACTTTTTCCCTTAAGGCCACAAATCCAAAATCGTTCCAAAATCCAAAATTTTTATTTCTGAGACTCTTTGTAGCTTAACCCATATAAGAGGCCTTTTTTGCTTTTAATTTTTTGGCTCTAATGGCACGGTGTGCGAGTTTTTTGTGCGGGCTAATTGCGAAGTTTGCCTCAGACAGCTCGGTCATTCATCTTTTTGGGTACTATTTACAGGGTGCAGCGATTGTCTACAATACGACCCAGTTACTATAAAGTCTTTAACAGAAATATATTTTTTAATAAACCAACTAACTTGCTGTACCGACCTATTTGTAATTCACAGTAACTCTACTCGATAAGGTCACGTGTGGGCTATTCTTTAAATTGAAAGACCCAGCATGAAGATCCCGATATCACTAGAAAAATCGATTATTATAAAAAATCGATTACTAATGAAAGCGGGGTAAGTAGTTTTTTTGGCATTCTAGGTACTCATTTTATTAAAAAAGCCTTAGAAAAATGTATCGATGATTTTTGACAGAATTCGAACCCAAGACCCCTTAAGTATCTCTAGCTGAGAGGCTAGCATGCTCACCACTAAGTATAATTTCAAAAAAAAATTTGTACTTAAAATTAATTTAGCAATAAATTAAGTAAGCAATCAATTTTCTAAGTTACCGTCTTTTACAGCTTAAGATGGATACCTATTCTTAGGAACCACAGGAGAGAAGGCAGTAGTCGGGTACGGGAAATATTACTTTACTTGGACAGTACCACCTTCATCAAGTTCTGTAAGCTTCAAAGATAGTTAATCTGCTTGAACCTTGATTGACATAATGATAACCGCATAATATAATCGTAAAAGTTACGTATTATGACTAGTTCTATGCAGTTAAACTACTTGTAAATTTTTCTGCATACCGCAGTCAAAAGTGCTTCATACCTGCCCTGCTCCAAAACAGATAATGAGCTTTGTCAGAGAGGGTATGCAGAAAAATAGTATACGCACCACGTTTGGAAGTCAGGAAATGTCCTAGATTTCACATTATCTGCCCTCGGCTTCGTCTTGGGCTTTTATTCACCTGAAATCTGCGAATTTCTAAACTTTGCTTATTACGTGTGTAACATACTATTTTCGTAGTGTCTACTGGCACCAAAATGCTCTGTATATCCACGTTATCACGTATAGTGAATACGCATGCGCATTAGGCAACTCTAGGGCTTCACTAGCTCAGAAAAAAAAAACGTGAACCCTCTAAGTACTGGACAGTAGAGTTGCCCACTGCGCATGCGTTATAACTATACGTGATGACGTGGATAAACGGTGCGTTTTGGTGCGAATAGACAATACGAAAACAGTATGTTACACACGTAATAAGCGAAGTTTGGAAATTCGCAAATTCCACGTAAATAAAGGCCCAAGACGAAGCCGAGGGCAGATCACGTTAAATCTAGGACATTTCCTTACTTCTAAACGTGGTACGTACACAAATTTTCTGAATACCCTCGCTAAAAATGCTGAATATCTGTTTTGGAACAGGGCAGATATGAAGCACTTTCGACTGCGGTATGCAGAAAAATTTAGAAGTAGTTCAACTGCACATAACTGGACATGTTACGTAACTTTTACGATCATGTAATGCGGTCATCATTACGTCAATCGAGGTTCAAGTAGATTAACTATCTCTTAAGCTTACAGAACTTGATCAAAGTGATAGTGTTCAAGTAAAGTAATATTTTCCGTACCCGACTGCTGCCTCCTCTCCTGTGGTTCCTAATAAATGGTGTCCATCTTTAGCTGTAAGCGACGGTAACTTTTACAATTAATTGCTTAATTGATTTTGCTTAAAAAAATTTTTTTGAAATAATAGTTATTGGTGAGCATGCCAGCCTTCTAGCCGGAGATACTCAAGGGGTCTTAAGTTCAAATTCTGTCGGAAAGTATCGACAAATTTTTTTCAGGATTTTTCAATGATATGAGAACCCAGAATTTAACAAAAAACTACTAATCCCGCTTTTATTAATAATAATCGATTTTTCTACTGATATCTGGATCTTCATGCAGGGTCTTTCAATTTAAAGAATAGCAAACACCTAGCTTTATCAAATACAGTTACTGTTAATTATAAAAAAGTTGGTACAGCGAGTTAGATGGTCCATTGTAAAATGTCTTTCCATTAAAGGCTTTATAATAATTGGGTTGTATTGTAGACAATCGCTGCACCCTATAAATAGTACCCAAAAAGATGAATGACCGAGCTGTCTGAGGCAAACTTCGCAATTAGCCCGCACAAAAGACTCGCACACCGTGCCATTAGAGCCACAAAATTGAAAGCAAAAAAGGCCTCTGATATGGCTTGAGCTACAAAGAGTCTCAGAAATAAAAATGCCAAATCAACGAGTTTGGATTTGTGGCCTTAAGGGAAAAAGTGACAGAAGTGGATTTTACATGTTACTTGGCCTTTGCCCGTTCCCCTTACCGTATCACCACACGTCTTTTTATTTCCGTTTCACCCAACGCCACAGCACACAGCACATATTTTTAATTTTATGGTATTAAGAAAAAGAATATCTAACAAACTAAATTATTTAATTGAATGTATTTTTCAAGAGCTCAATAATTAGTTTATTTTAGCACAACAGCTTTCCTATGGACAACAAATATTAATAGAATTATCATTAATTTGTTACTTTTACAATATATATATATATATAA
>NW_019379778.1:243589-253935 GCF_000648655.2 Copidosoma floridanum | reverse complement strand
AAAATTACCGAAAATTTAAAAAAAATTCTTTTGAACTGCAAACAAACGATTATTTATTTTTATTGTTGTGTTATTGAAAAAAACCCCTTGTGGATCTATTTAAAAATCTTATAAGTTTATCTAGAATCAATTCTACGTACAAACTGAAATTGGGAGATTTCTACCGATCATTTTGCGTGATTTTTCTATCAGACTGCTTGTTAAATTGCAATTTTTTCAAACTGAATACATAAAAAAAGGTACATTTAAGGTAGCTTCCTTGTTTACTACTCTAATCAAGAAGAAAAGTTTTACTTTTATATGTATACGTATATACGTACAGTAGTATTAATATTCTTCTACGATCTCTCATTCATAACCATAAAACTGATTTTCACGTCTTTGTTGGCAAACATATTTTAAAAATACCTTATTACCAGCATTTAACATGTAAGGATAAGGAAGAACAGAGATTTTCCTACAAATACATCATATTTTGTCTGCTCAGATTTTTATTGTAAGTTGGAGAATAACTAGAAAGCTGATATTTTAATGCTCTGTCATTAGTTTGAACTCGTGTTAAACAGTTCGACTTTCAGCTAAAATATATTGAGATTTTGCTTTACTTGGGGTATAAACAAAAATACTAGAGGATTTAGTTAATTAAAATCTATTAAATAAAACATATTTTATTCTGTAGGTTTCCGCAAGGGATCTACATTTAACGATCTGCAAGTTTTTGTGGGTATTTCTTATGCCATTTCAGATATCCGTTTGACGTTTGATTCATATCCATCAGAGAAACCCATGTCTAATGAACGTCATNTATTCGTAAGAAAATTGAGAAAAAAGTAAACTTTTCTTTATTAATTAATGTTTGCAAGACATGAATATTTGGATCACAAAGTATTTTTTAACACAAGAATAAATTAGCAAGTTTAAATTAATTACAGTTATTGTTATGTACAGTTAACGAAATCGTTTGAAAAAAGCTCAAAAACTCCTTTTTTCAAACACTTACCTAAACTCCATATACTAAAGCCGTTAGACCTGCTAAGAATAATAATTACGTGTTGTTTGTTTACAAAGACGTCTGTAGATTCACGTGCATGTGAATCTCGATGTCAAAATAAAACTTTCCAAACTCGAAAAAAAGGGTATAGTCTTCGTCCGGGACCAAAAAAAGGGCATAGTTTTCGTCCAGGACCAAAAAAAGGGCATAGTTTTCGTCCGGGTTTGATAAAAGTGCATAGTCTTCGCCCGGGCTCGAAAAAAAGGGTATAGTCTTCGTCCAGGACCAAAAAAAGGGCATAGTTTTCGTCCGGGTTTGATAAAAGTGCATAGTCTTCGCCCGGGCTCGAAAAAAAGGGTATAGTCTTCGTCCAGGACCAAAAAAAGGCATAGTTTTCGTCCAGGTTTGAGAAAAGTGAATAGTCTTCGCCCGGGCTCGAAAAAAAGGGTATAGTCTTCGTCCAGGACTATAAAAAAGGCATAGTTTTCATCCAGGACCAAAAAAAGGGCATAGTTTTCGTCCGGGTTTGATAAAAGTGCATAGTCTTCGCCCAGGCTCGAAAAAAAGGGTATAGTCTTCGTCCAGGACCAAAAAAAAGGCATAGTTTTCGCCCGGAACCGAAAAAAGGGCATAGTTTTCGTCCAGGTTTGAGAAAAGTGAATAGTCTTTGCCTGGGCTCGAAAAAAACAGGCATAGTCTTCGTCGGGGACCAAAAAAAAACATAGTTTTCGTCCGTACTAGAAAAAAGGGCATAGTCTACGCCCGGGACGTCGAAAGGGCATAGTTTTCGTCCAGGGCCAATTAGGGAATAGTCTTCGCCCGGGGCGTCGATTTATGCTCATTAAATTTTATTTTTTATTTTTAATTGATTACGTAAAAACAAAACATTTTTTTTGGAGGAAGAGACTTCTAGTAAGCGACGTCCGTTTTATAAGAATCTGTCGTTTTTAAAATAAGCCCCCAATCATGTGACATAAAAAATAATTAGATGATTAATTTATCATTAGTTGAATGTAATATCAGTGAAAGCATATGAAAATAGAATATTATAGTTACAAACCACACGACAAGTACAAAAAACCGGGTTTTCATAGTCGGCAGCGCTCGTAGGAGAGTAAGTAAGGTACTCGACTCATATGCAGAAAGTTCAGGATATAAATCTCTTTATTGAAAAGTGTTTTTTTTTTTTTTTTAGAATTGTAAACGAAAAAAATTTAAAGTCAAATAAAAACAATTGTAGAAAAATAAAATTAAAATTCGTTTAAATATTAATTGCTTGAGAGTGTAAAGGGGATTGGTGGGCAAAGGTGTGCAAAGAGTAGCGCGGGATGAGTGAATGATATACTTATGCTAGGGTGAGGGAAAGTGTGTAGGGAACTGATGGTGAGAGGGATCCGGTTAGGGAAGAATCATAGGAGGAACAAACTTCCGGGTAAGCCGCTAAGGCACTTCCGTTTAATCAAGTCTGTCGGTTTAAAAATTTCAGCCCCCCCCTCCCCCTAATAAGCGACATGAAGAACTTCGTTCTAAAAATTGTGGTAATTCTATATTTTATATATCTTTATGAATTCACGAAAAAAATTTTATTTTACATTCGATAATTGACTGACTTTAAAGATAAATCCATAAATAGGGACAAAGTCGTACATAACCTATCTTTTAAACTGTACGAATTATGGCAACAAACTTCGACAAGGAATTTATATACTTCGAGTTAACACATAAACGATATAATTAATTTTGATAAATAAAATAGTGTTATGATAGTTAAAAAGCTCTAATTGTCCTTAATTATAATACTAAAGTTACGTTAATTTAAAACGTTCACGAACAGGGACATTATATGAAACATTTGGAACAATGTTTCATAAGTATTTGCATTTTGATCTTATAATGTTTTTATAAAACGAAGTATCGGTGCAATTAAGAACCACATTTGAAAATATGAATAATTATGGTAAATTTATAGCGCATCAGTTAATACCTAAATTTTTACTGTTAAAGCTCACAGTTAAGAAAAAAAGATTAAAGAAGTTAGTGTGATGAAATTTATGGTTATAATAGGGACATTCACCTCACGATAAGTACAAAGAAACACAAGTCCTTTTAATAATAATTTTTGTGTATCAATATTATTTGAACTATTCAACTGTTCATACAGAGCAAGGACATAAAAAGCTTACGGTTTTTCGCAATAACCCATACCTATATCTACGATTTTTATTCAGCACACCATCTGTCAGTCAGTATGTGAAACAATATAAATAATGCTTAGCTTTTGCTACGGTTCGGATGGGCATCTAAAAAAATTAAAGAATAATATTAGTTGAAAGATGTAATGAAATGCAAAAAATATAATAATGGCGACATTTACTTTTCTTGATTTTACTAGAGATTCTCTTTGCATTTATTTTCAACATATAACGGAAAGAAAAATGTGACATTCCAAAATCAAATGTTGTTTACTTGCATGCACAATGGTAGTAGGTGAAATGAGCCTGCAGTTACACAGTGACGGAGAAAGTCGAATATCATGAAGGAAAACCTCAGCACCTTAGCAAACTTCCATAAAAGTAACGCTTTTTTGAACGTAAGGACACTACGATGGCTCGCACTTTCAGGAAAGGGAGCAAAAAACAATTCTACGTTACACATACACTATTTATTCAATAAATAAAATGATTCACAATTTTACAAGAAAAGATTTCATATGATGGTTTGCTCATTTAAAACAAAAAATGTACAAAATATTGTTGGTACACCTCAAAATAGTTAAAAAAAATTTTTGAACCCTCGCTTGAAAACCGTTATTCTATACCGATTTAAAAAAAATTTTATTTTTAATTATTTTTTAGTTGATAGCTTTCGTCTATTGGCATTAGGAAGTTAATTTATACTACAGATTTTTTATTTACTAATATTACTAAAAAATTGTTAGTTATGAATGCGTAGCATCCGAAGTTTAAAAATAACTTATAATCTTATATAAAAGTAGATACAAGCTTATAACGAAAAAATTGTTAAATTCGTTTAAATCTTCTTTTCATAGTATTTTCCTAAGAACGTATATATTTTTACAAATAAATGACTAAATTCTTTTTTCATTAATTTAACTTCAAACACTAAAAGTACAAGCTGACTTTAAAAAGTACAAGTTGTAAGAGAATTTCATGAACTATCTTAATAAAGAGGTATTGGTTTTTTTCAAACAAATTATGTACGCTAGATAAGGGTACATCAAGTAAAAATAACAAACTAATGAATACAAAATATATGCTGAGATATGGGTCAAGTAACGATCACGAAGAGTAACCTCGTCATTTTACAATTTTTTGATCTTTTAAGTTTCTAATTTTAAACTAAGTCGTTACACGAAATGAAATTGATAAAACTCTTGTCCCCTACAAGCTGAAAAAAAAACGTTTCTCATGAAAATAGAAAGTTTCTTTTTAATGAGGTAAATTTGGTAACGAGAATTTTGTTGACTCTGTTACTTTGAATGTTATTCACATTTAGAAAGCTTGTAATTAGCAGGCTCTTCTTTACAATAAGGGACTTTCCATACCAGTATTTTCGGTAAAGTGTGTATTAGTAATGTAATAACAGGCCATGCAAGTTTGAAAATTTCAAAAAAGATTGCACTACGCTGTCGTTTGCAGAAAGTCTTTTTTTCAAATGACGTTTTCTCTCTCCTTTGTTTTTAATTGAAAATGCAATCTGTTACTATGGTAACGAAAAATCAAAAAGAAAATTGAAAGTAAAATCTCTTATCTTTGAACGTCTCCTGATTTCCGTCCGCAAAAGGAAAAGGAATCTCCTCTCCACTTCTACCCCTTTTCCCCGTAAATACACTGCCAAAATAACTCTATAGTAGGGAATTCGGGTCTGGATGACACCACCCCTTCCGTCGTCAGACACGCAATCATGGACACAATGATCGTAACGACTATGATGCTTGAGAAGTTAGGAAAGCACCTTCTCTCACATAAAAACTACTTTGTTATTAATGTTTCAACTATATTTCACGTAGTTCAATCTAAAACATTAGAGACTAAGGACGTAGAAATAAGAAGTTTCATAAATGTGTGGGTACCTTTTTTTTCGACCTTGTCTACCAAAGAATAGAGTACGACTATGAGAATTCCAATATTTTTTTTTTTTATATTCTTTATCTGCGTCTATATTTTTTTTCATTTAAAAAAGAAATAAATCAATTGTTAGATGGAAAGTTAAACTGTCACAGTAAGCTTAAGTACTTTATTGATTCGATGTACTGGAATCAAAAGTTTCTATTAAGTCAACGTGAAAGGTTCTTAAAATTTATAATGAATCAATAAATATAGAACGACAAGTACTTCCATATTTAGAGTTTGTCTTAATCTTAATTTATGTATAGATACATGAAAATAATTATTATGTTCCAAAATGAATGGATACTTAAAAATAATTATCATGGAGCTTCGATTGAAGCTTTTGCACATTCTTTAAAACAAATCCCCAACTCAATTCTACTGAGATCACACGAGCATCTTATTTAGAAATCTGTATGTTGAAGAAGTAGTAGTAGTTGTTTAAAACAAACACAAAGAAGTTAGTCTCACCACCATACATTTTATAGTTCTATTGCTGAAGACCTATTTTTGATGTCCCTATTAATTTTTTTTTCCTACGGAATTTTTTATAACTAATACGCATGCACCTGGGCCTATGCTAATCAAAAATCATTTTTTCTGCTACATAAAGGTCAAACTAAAAATTATGAAAGTTAAAAACTTCAAACACTACTATTGCAAAAGTTCAGCTAGAAGCGGTCATGTTAATTTGTAAATTAACACTACAAATAATTGAGAGTAAAATACATACACTAGAATAAAATTTCAGAAGTAATAAAGTTTTATTGAATATCAGAGTAAACATAAGCCAAAAACATGAAACGTACTATAAGCAACAGCTATACATTCTTTATTTTTTGTTTTTTTTATATTATAGTGCTTTACGTTTAGCTCCTTTGATAAGGGCACTACACAGGGCACTTAGCACTTTGTAGAAGGAAGGGTCGAGGGATGGAAGGCCACCCATTACTGGGTGGGGTGTAGGGAAAATTAGTCAATTTTGCTGCGAGAAGGTCGCCTAAAACCCTCCTCGAGGATCATTGCGTGGTGAAAAAGCACATGTAAAAAATCCATTTTCTTTTCAACATGCATGATTTACTAAGTCATTTCTTATAATTACATTACTGATTTAACAACTCATTCGCAATGTTCCAATTTTTTACTCTCCAAATACGTAATTAAACATGGAAAAGAAAAAAGCCAGCTTTGGCCCTTTCTCATCTTCCTGACTCAGAGACGTCTAGACAAAGAGATGGAGGAAGTGTCAGTACTGGTGCCCTTAGTGTAGGTAACGGAATTTTTGAGTCCCTAGGAAATGGTCAGCTGACTGTCTATCTGATTAGTAACTGGGGTTCTACAATTATGAAGGTACATAAAAGTACAAGTCCGATTTTGTAAGCTGCATCTGTGCAGAAGTATATAATACGTCCTCAAGTGCAATCTTTTATCCAGCAAAAAGCAAAGTGTCGAAAACTTGCCAACAGTGACGTCACACGAAATGCACGTAAAGACACGTACGATCGTATTGGATCAGTGAAAGCCACGTCAGTTGGCTCTTAGACTTTCTCGAAGTGTTAAGGCACCAATAAGAATTTGATTAAAATTTGCTAAATCTACGAAAATTAATTCAAAATAATGGAGCCTACTGAAAACCCATTAGATAAGGGATTGGTAACTGGTGCTTATGAGTATCCCCACTATAAGGTACCTGAAGACGTGACACCTGAAGACGAAAGCAGTCCATTTATGTTTGCCAGCAATACATTGGGTCAACCTAAGTTTCTCAAGGTTAATGATTCCAGTACTACAGTCAACCTGGACAAGAAGGTATGATTTTTAATAAGATTAACTAATTTGAGTATTTTGTTTAGTTAGTTAAAATGTTGTAATACTCCATTTTTTTTAAGAACGACTTTGTGGAGCAGCTGGATTGCACGCAATTCACCTTAAGTGAAATTATTGTTAAGGTAAGTTCTGATTTTACTTCCATTTGGTTAACTCAAGGTATGAAAGAATGAGTGAATAAGTGTCGTCTAAGTTTTATCATTAATTTTGTCAAGTAGATCTAATAAGTCACCAAATTAGTAATCTTTCAGAGTATTCTTACCCAAAAACATTGCATTTCTCAAATAAACTTTATCATTTTTGTAGGTTATTGGTCGAGACATTATAGTTGAGGCTGAACAGAAAAAACAGCGTAAGGGTGAAAATGGTCCTTCAAGGTTGTACAAGACATTTTATAATGTTTCCGACTCATGCGATTTGGAAAAGGCCGAAGCATTGCTTAGTTTAGATAAAGTCCTTACTTTGTATGCTCCTGGAAAGGACGAAAAAGCAGTNTTTTAAGTGAATAAATTTCTGCATAAATAACATTTCTTTATGTATTTGATTTGATATGTTCAGTCGAATCGACAAAAAATCTTTTGTACGTTTTCGCTCAAATTATCGGCAAACAGACAAACAACAAAGATAAAAATAATAAAATAATAAATAGATTTTGAAAATGTAAAAATCCACGTTTTTTAATGTCTGAAAAATGAGAAAATAGTCCGACGGGGCTGAAAGAGGAACCACTCAAAACGTGGGGGCGTATCTTTGCAAGTTACACCCCCGATTTATACACGTCATGTAATTATATCGCATTAATATTCCCTTAAATATTATACACCACAACGTTTTGAGTGGCCCCTCTCTCAGCACCGTAGAGTTATTCACTTCTTTTTAGGACATTTAAAAAAGTGAGTTTTTAGATTTTTTAAATTTCTTACCGAGGGCACACCAGCCTCTCGAAAATGCTTAAGATAGGAAAAAATATTTTAAGTCGTAGACGTTGGAATAGCATATTACTTACCAAGGGAGGATTAATAAAAAATGTTCTCGATGGTAGGCAATTGACGTGTGTGTGTGAGATTTTTTATGTTTTACCCGAAAAAAAGTAGATTCTTAGAAAAAGTGACGGAATACTTTATCGTTTTAAAATAGCAAAAAAATACGATGAATTTTGAACGACCTAATTTTTTTCTGATTTATAAGGTAACAGTGTATATTTATATTTACATTAAGATAATAGTGAATAAAAGAATTTTAATAATTAATAACATGTTGCGTTTAGAACGAAAACTTTTCTAGCCGTTAAAAAAAAAAATTTTCGATGTGTATGTGTAGTGCATCGATTGGAATAGAATATCAAAATTATATGTCCTCAGGTTGTTCGGAAATTTTTTTCTCGCAACACCTCAAACTATTCGTTTCATTGGCATGTACTTGGTATTCGATAAACACGTTTTTTTTTTAAATAATACGAGAAAAGTATCTTTTCACTGAGCAATTCGTTGTCAATCTGGTGATAAATGTAATCACGTGGATATTAAAAACAAATCTTTGGTTTGGTGGTCAGCTAGCTTTCTACTTTTAGCTGTCCATGCATCAATAAAATTTTATGGTAGTTTCATCAACATTCCTCAAGAAGTAGCTGTTAAATATTTGGAGTAAAAATATCACTTGCGTGTAGTATCAACACATTTCTGGTTTACAAATAATACGTTTTACTGTTGTCAAAGAATGGAATTTATTTCATGAATTCTAGATAATTAATTTATTTTGGTTACTTAAGAATTTCTCACTTGAATTGTAAGGAATTTATTGGTAGTCTATTCTTCGTTGTTTGCACTACTGTACAATTGTGTATTTTGTGCACGACAAAATAAATCACAAAAAGTAATTCCACCTTCCAATATCTAATTGATAAAGAGTATGCATCACTAATAAGAAGTGTAACTCACCTTGAAATTAATTGTGGGTTTTTCCGACAACTTGATGTAGAAAAATAGAAGGTCAATATAGCTAATTGTAACAGTGAAATTTTTTATTTAATAAAAAAACTGCAGCCTACTGCAATGATGTAAATTTTGAGTGTTGTAAAAAATGGTAATATTGATTCTCTTGCTTGAGTTATTGATATAAAAATACGTTATTTACTTGTTAAACGTGTATCAAAAGATAATTTTTTGAGCAATATGAAAATGAATTAAAAACTTGTTTAAAAATTTTACTTCCCAAATCCTAAAGTTGAATATATAGTTTATGAGTTATACATCTCTAAAACAGTTAAAGTTTGAAAAGTAGTTTTTTGTAAATATTGATAAGCAAGTATATTAATTATCTAGACATTATTATGTAAACGTAATAATTATATGTATGGTAGTTAAAGTACATTTTTTTTCAAATTCTATAAGTATAGTAATAAAATACGTTCTCTTATCGTTTTCTTAAATGTTAAAAAAAACCTACTAACACAAAATAAACTTCCTTCTATACTCGAAATCTTCTTTGTTGTTGAAAAGGTAAATTTAGGATAACAGATTCCTAAACAATTTATAGCGTAGGATTCAGGATTAAATTGAAAAAAAAAATTTGTAATATAATTTCTAAATTTGGTACAAATCACATGGAAAATGAAACACATTTTTGTTGAAAAAAAGATCTTCCCAATAGTTAAAATATTTATTTCTTCTAGTTATGGTGTTGTTTTCATGAATAAATAATTTTATTTTGTAATGCTATGGTTTAAAGGTATGTGATCTTTAAACCATATTATATTTAGTAATTACTTTGAATTTAAAATTTTTATTATCTATTAACATAAAAGACATATTATGATGTTAAAACAGACGAAAGTTTATATAGTAGAAAAGTTTTATGCATCTGCTAATGGTGTCAAGAAATTGAATTCACAATCTGTAGCGTAAACGAATGCAATTTTTAAGCTGCCCACCTAAAGATATTTTAAGCGGAAAAACGTCGAAAACTTGTACATATAATTTAGTCACTCCACTTTCAAAACAACAGCAGTATCACGAAAGTTGATACTTATAAAAAACAATAAGGATATTATTCACAGATTTTTATTATAACATATTAAATAAGCAACTAATTAATCAACAGCAGTATAAAAATCTCATATACCTATAAAGATTTATGAATTTTCATCCTACTAATAAGGTTTTTTTTTGCTTAATTTTATTAAAACTATACTTATTGAATAAATTTACTTTTAAATTGTTGTAGAAATGTTAAACATTATTAATATTTATCTAATAATAAATATCTATCGAAAATTCTCTTACAAAATTAAGTTTATTTTTCAAACAAATTAATTTCAATACCTTTTCATACTCACATTCATTGTTTGTATCTTACAGTGAATATAAAGACAAAAAATGTTAAGAACAAGATTTTAATAC
>NW_019379778.1:223336-241173 GCF_000648655.2 Copidosoma floridanum | reverse complement strand
ATAACAATAACTGTAATTAATTTAAACTTGCTAATTTATTCTTGTGTTAAAAAATACTTTGTAATCTAAATATGCATGTCTTGCAAACATTAATTAATAAGATATGATATCTTAAAAAAAAAAATTTTAATTGGTTCTGTCTTCTTCAAATTCAAGCTAATAAATTATTAAGTTTTGTACACAATATCCTGACGAATGTTCTAAAATATTTCGAAACAGAAACATCCTAATTTGAATAAATGTTGTATAGTACTATACAATCTAATGTAAATTACTAAAATCTTATACTCTTTTTTTTTTGGTCATCAGAATTCACAGCATTAAAAATATTAGAACTTATAAATTTGCATGTTCAGACGAATATGAATTATATAAATTACCTTTAAAAAGTAGATGAATTCAAACATTTTTGATTAAATGTAGCTTTATATTGTAGTTATGAAACTTAATTAATTGACTCATAAAAATTTATAAACATTTATTGGAATTAAATTTATTTAACATAAACTTGACATACTTAAGTCTTATTTAATTTAACTAAAATAATTAACAAATTTGACGCAAGTCGTTCTTAGTATGTTGTAAGTAAATACCAGAATTTTCATTGCAGTGATCTTCACGTACCATGGGTTTGATTAGTTTCGTTATTAAAATGAGTTAAACAATTCTGATTTAATGTAACTTTATTTAGTAGTTATGAAACTTAATTAATTGACTCATAAAAATTTATAAACATTTATTGGAATTAAATTTATTTAACATAAACTTGACATACTTAAGTCTTATTTAATTTAACTAAAAAATTAAACAAATTTGACGTAAGTCGTTCTTAATATGTTGTAAGTAAATATCAGAACTTTTATTGCAATGATCTTTATATACCATGGATTTGATTTGTTTCATTATTAAAATAAGTTAAACTATAATTTTATTTTGCATAAAAGAAATATTTCTTTGCTTTGATTGATTAGTTCGAACGAATTAAGCATAGAGCGATAAAAGAAACCTTCATTAGTAGAGATAACATTAGATAATCATGTTAAGTTATCAATTGTAACTTTTTATTTATTTAGATGTCATTTACCAAATATTATTATTAATTATAGCTAAAACAACTATTTATTTAATATATTAATGGACAGTCATAACCAATGATCACCAAAAAAATCAATTGTATTAATACCTCTACCTTTAGCAGTACGGTATCCAAGCTGGTGAAAAAATAAGTTTAAGATTAAAATTCTAATCTTACCAAGCGAATTTTAGGACAAATTATAGTACTATATAGTACTATCTACATGGCTTTAAGGAGATCATATAGTACATAATTTTTAATTATTGATACATATTGTAAAACATTATTAAATAGATGGTGTAGTACGAGAAAGGGATACTTTTATAAATTGTACTATTTGGCATTTTTGTGTAGTTCTAAATTTCACAATGCAGACACTCGAAAATACAGAAATCTTTTTGATTTTTTATCCTATTGTAATTTTCAAAAGTTTGTTGTACTCTTTGGACAAATCTAATATTCAAAATACACAACTCGACCACACCTTACTAATCGATATGTGTATCGATATGTGTAATCAATTGTGATCAAGTCAATTGATCACTTACACAAAAACTCCTTCTATTAAGAGAGCAACGTATGAATCCATTACAAGAGAAAAAAACTATCTTTGTATCGTATGGTTAAAAAATTGTACTGTCCGTCCATCGAGACTTTTTTTTCTTTATAGACATTAATATAGAATTGGAAAAAAAGATTCCTCTCGTAAGGCGAATCATACTGACTGCTCCTTCTCTCTCAGCTGTACTTATATTATGCATGCATATACAACCTATATGTACAGCCTCGTGGGACCCCAAAAAGCTTCGCTTCACGTAGGCAAGACCTCTACCTTTCACCAGCGGCCAAGTGCCTCCAATTTTATTGTCCTCCTCTCATCTCTTTTCTCTCCCCTCAGACCATCGCGTGTTCGAGCACACGCGTTCCATCCCTGTCTTCTTCCGCGATTACGAGCCACGCCCTCGGCAATTTTCCGTTGCGCAATATTAAAATAGAAAAGAGCGTAGGGACGAAAAATCGCGCGCTCTCGCCACGTATACGTCGTGACGTAATTCGCCTACTTGGGGCTCATTATTTTGGGCACGTGGGCACGCGTGCCAGGCTTTGAAAATTTTCATTTTCGAGCCTCCCATTCACGGGATCTCGCGATGCTAAACACTAGCTCTTGGTTGATGATGTTCTCGCGCGCCCGAAACCCTCAGTAGTTGTATGGTTCTCGAAATTTACTCACCATCGTTCTTTTGCATTGATCGTGTGAGTGGAAAAAAAATGTCTCTGTTAAAATATTGATTTTGATCATCAGACGTCACAAAATGGCCTCTTCAATTGGGGGTATCACACCTGCGCTTACTGATCAGTTGCGTAACCGAGCACTCTCGAGCGTAATACATATTTCGCTCGCAGGGAAGCGGTTACACGGTTTTTCGTGATTAACACGAGAATGAGTACTCATACATGTAAGGTACAAATGGGCCGACACCGGGGCTGAATCTCTCCCCGTGATTGCGCGAGTGAGAAGTTAGGAGTGGATGATTCGCCGACTTTTTTTCTCACGGAAGTCTAGCTCCGTAGTTTCTGTAGTTATGGCACGCGAGTGCACGAAAAAGCACTGGAATCTTTCATCTCCACGTTTCTATACGTCGATGAAGAACGTGACGAGTGTACATACCAAAGAATCAATGCATCGCATGACCTCAAATTTGGCTGTTGGGCCAACAAACGCTGTATGTACAGTTATAAAACAAAGCCACTTATATGAAACAAAATGATAATTTGTAGAAAAAAGTAAACTTCATTTTGTTACAACAATAAACTTTTTGGTCCTTGACAGTCAAATACATCAATTTGTCAAACTCACGCGCGTTGCAACAAATCAACACCCCTCGACGTGGCTTTGCCCGCTCTCATCTATAACATGATGTTCCACATATACTTGCTCTCGATCGTGCTTGAACATAATATTTTTCTGCTAAACTGTTAATTTCAGAATGTACAAAATAGCCACCCACTTCCTATATGCTTTACAATAGTATAATGTTGGAAATGATTAATTTTTTTTTATTTGTTAAATTGTAAGCGTTCAACGAAAAAGTCAAATTACCATTTAAGTATTGGAGCTCGCGACATGATTATAGACTCCGTTGGTGTAAAAATATGACGTGCAACCCTTGGCTTGACAGCGAAATCTCGCAACCTGGATGTACTTACACATTTCCCCTGGGGGAAATCGCTCATGACAGCCCATCTTGGGTCGCTATCGGCAGTTCTTCTGTAAGTAATCGTTAACAGCTTGTTTGAGGTAGTTCTAGCATGTACTCGACTATGGAAGTTGAACGAGCGTCAAGTCTGCCAACCGAGTCTGTAGGTGTTCATGTCTCTTTCCTCTCATGTGCTTTGAATTGGATTTTGAGATGACCAAAGTATACTTCATGCCCTTAGTTCATGTTATACCCTTACTCATTTTCGTTCAAGTCTAAACCGCACTTTTTTACACTTTCCATAAGAGCCTACGTTGAACTCGCGTATATTAAAATAGCCATACATTTTTCCGTCGCCGTGTATAATATACTTAAATTGGCTCAGCAAATTTTAATTCAGCCTTTGATCTTCAAACGAGCCTAATTTCATTAAAACCTTAACCGTAAATAGAGTAACACGGTATACTATCTATACCTAAAGTTCAGTTCTTCTAATGCAGAAATCACCTGAGTCCGTTATTTATTTTTATTTTACGTTTACCGAAAAATGCATTCGAACGACCGTGAGTTATTGAAACGCATCAATAAAGTGGGTCTTAAACGTTTCCATCTTATTGGAGCCTTGCACAATTTGAAACTAAAAAATTTAAGTATTTAGTAATAATGAAAGTCACACTGTATACATTCAAGTCATTTAATCGTAAACTGACCCCTTATTAGTTTCAACTAATACAAAAAAATTGTATGCATGTAAAAATTTTTTAGTAAGTGGGCTCAATGGTCGTTAATTCTGTTTTGTTCAATATATTGTCGAAAAACGTGTGAAACAATTTTTTGCATTTAATATGTTAAGTTTAAATGAATCGTAAAAGTGTTTGGAATTAATATACTTATACTATGTGAAATGACGATGTTTTGGGAACCTCCGTCGGTTCGGTACTTTTTTAATCAATTGCAAAAAAAAAAAAAAAAAAAAAAAACATGTATTTGCTTTAATATCCAACAATGTCCTTTCATGACCATAAAATTACAAAAAAATAGACCACAAATTTTCCAAAAGTTAGTAAATGCAATAGAAGGTCCTTTAGGAAATTTTTTACAAAAAACTTATTAGCCATTGTAATTCAGTTTGACAAGAGCACTTGTAACATAACAGAATACCCGTTAAGAACTCAATGCTCGATAAGCGTGCACGATCTGTGCGTAATCGAGAGCATTTCAGTTGCACATTTGCGAAATTGGTCCACAATGACCAACACCTATACATTATAGCCATTTTTCCAAAAGATCTTCTTTTACATTTATTAACAACTTGCAAACAGTGTTATGACCGATCTCATTGAAAATTTTGTGCGCACGTTGCAGCTTATCTAACTCACATTCTATCGAGATTTCAAGTCGTAATATGGTGTACAACGCGGGTTATACATTTTTCAAAAACAAGGTGAAAATCATATTTTTTTTTTTTTTTTTTTTTTAATTCATCCAAAAATACTCATTGAATATGGGTTGCGGAAAAGGCCTGAAAACACATTTCGAAATTAAAATTTCGTGCTATACGGTATTTGTGCTCGAGTGGTACAGCACTGCATGATGGTATTATAGCCTATTATAGCCTACTGTCGGTAAGAAACAACAGTTGCTGCTGGTAAGCTAAATACCTAGCTAGATTTGGTAATCAAAACAATCAACAAATACTTGGTAGTTTCCTAACCTCAAGTTTTGTGTGTCATAAAGTCAAGTACAAAAAACAATAAACAATGAATTATATTGGACGACAGTGTTTAAAAATATTAAAGAGCGACATAACAAACAGGAGTCACTTGCTTGGTCTTGGAAGATTACTCTCATACAAGAGTGCTTATGCCCTGGAGAATTTGTATCCAAAAAGTAATCTCAACTTGTACACACCCCAATTTGTAAGTTAGTTTATTTACCTTCACCTTATCTAGATGTATTTTCTTGACTTATATTATTGATAAGTAATGAATTTTTCATAAAAATCGTACATCTCACGTCAATCACTTTTTCAATACATTAGACTTTGTACAGATAAAGCATGTGTCCACATAACATTAATGTCTGTGTTTTTCCAGGCACCTGAAGATCCAAACACAAAATTCTCTGGATACATACCTCTGAAAGAGCTGGATGTCACTTACAGTACCAGCAGTGGTCCAGGAGGACAGAATGTCAATCGAGTAAACACAAAAGTGGATTTGAGGTTCCACGTTCAAAGTGTCACATTCATCGACGATGAGATCAAGAAAAAATTATTCGAAAAGGTTTCACCCACCCGATGTTTCTGCATCATATAACTTGAAATGTGAAACCATAGTTTACATGTTGATTTTGTTGTTTTTAGCATAGCAACAGGATAAACAAACATGGATATTTTGTGATAAAGTCAGAGCTGACACGATCGCAGCAGCTGAACATGGCAGATGCCCTACAAAAGCTCAGGCAAATAATCAGAGAACTCATCGTTGTACCTGAGGAGCCATCGGAACTGGCCCAAGAGAAGATGAGGAAAAGAGAAGTCCGCGCAGCTCGAGAGAGGGTGTTTGCAAAGAGGATGAGGTCACAAGTCAAAAACGACAGAAGAGCTCTGACTCATGATTGAATGTGAATTTTTCACAGTTTGTAAATAAAATATATAGCTTACTAAAGGAAACTATCCAATAAAAACTTGATAAGAATTATACACAATAATAACGTTCGAGTTGAAATCTTTACCTCATTACGTTGTAATGCAATTATGTATTAGCTACCTAAACCAAAATAGTTCAAGTCTAGTCTATAGATCAGATAGGTAAGGTGGGTCGATATGGGTGAACTTGATTTTTCGCGTCACCAAGGTAACAATCGAACGTTCAAAAATGTAAACATTGGGATGCAACACACATGTTTTGCTCTCGTGCCTGGAAACACAATACTTGAGTCTTTTATTCATATCAGAGTGTAGAAATAATAACATTTCGTCTGTTCTTTGCAACAATGTCCTACCGCGAGTTGAGAGGTACGTACAGTTAAACGCACAGTTTTCGTGGTTTATTTGTGAATTCGCTGAAATTTTACCACCAACAGATTTTACGGAAATGATGCGCGTCCTGGGTTATCCCAGGCTGATCTCCCTGACGAACTTCCAGCACCCGAATTTTCCCTTGGTCGCCGAAATTCTCGTGTGGCTCGTCAAGAGGTTCGACGATGACGTTATTGTACCCCTCGAGCACAGCACGGAGCAGGAGCGAGTTGCCCTCGTCCGTTACGTCGCTGAATTCATGGTTCGTTAATATTGTTTTTCACAATTTTTATTTCCATCGGTTCTTTTTCTAATTTTTAACAGCGCCAGTACTGAAGAAAACATCGTTGATACGTTTCTGAAAGTATTTTTTTTTTTTTTAATTATTTGGAGAATAAATAAAGCATAATATAGCACTTTTCTATACGATAATACTTACATTCAAACTTCAAATTGTTCTCAAACTTTTTAAGTTCGAAAGTACGGTACTTTTCACCCTGTGTACATGGATACCGAATAACAAAAAAATAATTGTTTAACTTGAGTACGGCTTTTCGTGTACAATTCTTCAAATTTTTTAAAACTATTTTGCCGTACGTGTATCATTAAGATAAATATGTTTCATGAAGCAAATTTTTTGATTCATCTTTTACACTGCATAAAATCGTATGTTGCTCAGAGTTTATTGCAAATTTGACTGCAACAAGTCTGTTAATTATTGTAAATTGTACCGAGAAAAAAGTTATAGCAACGAAGAAACATGTAATGTATATTTATATTATTAGTGTATAAGTTTCCTTGAAAAATTAATAGGTATATTCGTTATAGAAGTAGAAACACAAAGAATAAATAAAAAAATGTTAATAATTATATGAATAATTTGTATACATGTGTAGTAAATTACATATTTTACTGCCGTAATAAGATTCAATAACTGAATAATTCGAGAATAATCAATAATAAATTTGATAAAAACCAATAATAAGAAATAATACAGTACAGATTTGAGACTTAGAAGAGAATCTAACAACTGTCATTATTAGTCGTTATGAGTTTTTTTTTTTTTTGTTATAAACGATACATCGCAAGACTTACAAATAAAACTAACAATAACTATTAAAAGATATGATTAACTGAAACTCATAGTTTCCACTTGGTATGTATTTTTTGTTATTAATTATTAAAACAATTTTGAACAACGGATAAAAAATTCTATTTATTTATATTAATTAAGTCTATAGAAGATTATTAACTATCTAAAAAAATAGTAAGAAAATAAAACTAAATTTTTCAATTCAATTATTACAAAAAAAATAATAAACAAATAAAATAACCACTCATATTAGTTTTTATTTTTGATTTTCCTTTATAAACGATTAAATGAATGAGATGATTTTCGATTTAATAAAATTTTTACACTATGACTTTGTATTAAAATTTATGTATGCGCATATGTGATATAATTAACATCGCAATCATTATTAAAAATTGTATTTCACAAGGAAATGAAAAAAAAAGTTGACAAAACATCATCTTCAACAAATTCAATGTAACATTGTAGATAAAATCGGTGAACATAAGACTGAACACGAAAAAACTGTACATGGCGGACAGTCAAGCGGTGCCGGAGCTCCTGAAGATGACGTCCCTCCTGTACGAGGCCCAGTCTCAGGACACGGCTGAGCTGATGTCGGCCGAGAACGACGCGACGATAAACTTCGACATCGCTGACAAGCTGAACGACCTGAAAAACACGAGGCAACTCGCGAGCCAGTTGACCAGCAGTGGGGCGTCGTTGTACGAGCTCCTCGGCAGGGAACCCGAGCTCCGGCAAATCCGCGGTGCTAAGCTGGCCAGTCAGCACGACACAACGGAGGTCGAGGCTGCCCTCAAGGCGGTAGTCGAGGGCACCAAAAGGGAGATCCAGGAGACCAAGGACCAGATCGAGAACGTCAAGGTATCGTTTACTACTTGCTGTACTTGTGTGTACGTGTATGCGGTGAGTGGGGACGTTTTTTTGGAAGAAACATTTTTTGTATAGATTTAAAAAAAATGTCTGGACATCTACGTAAAACACCGATCCATGGATTCCTATCGATAAATCAATGATTAAAATATGAGATCTGAGTATAGCGTCAAGGTAGATGTATCTCAAAATTTCTGGACTTAAAAAAAAAAAATTACATTATCCAGTAAAACCAAACGGAGTGATTTCGTTGAATGTGATTGTCACGTTTACAAGGTAAAATGTTAATTTTTATCAACTTCCTTTGTTGATCTATCAACACAACGTTCGTATCGTATACAATTTTTAAACAACAGTTTTAAACTATAATCCAAACATATGAGCTAAGAGTTCATTGTTTTGCTAACTAAATACCTTTAAATTAAATAATTGTAATCAAGCAGTAATAAATACTTACATAATACTAGCAAAAATTTAGAAACAAACACATCTTCTGCACGGTACACAATTTTTTCAACAAATTCAAATAGCTAAATTATTAAGAGTGCCATTTCGTGGTATATAAGATAGGGTCGAATGTAGGTGTTCTTAACACTTTTTTTTAAATAACCCCGAAAATTCTAATAAATCATCTAAAGAAATCATCAATTTACTGCTTGAATATGATAATAGCATCAATCTCACGGTGATTACATATTTTTTACTTAGCAATGAATAACAAATTATTAAAAAATACATATCTCTTAACATAACAAAATATAAATTAAATTTTTTTAATAAGTCTCTGTAATAATGTTTGTGTGATAAAATTTTTTTTAAAATGGGTTGAATAGTTATAAAAATTACTTGTGTTTCTGTTTTTTTATTGCAGATAAGAAATAAATTTTATTAAAATTAAAACTTAATCAGATATTTCTACCGTTTATCGTTTCCTAATAATGTTAAATATAATTGAAAGGCCACAACTAGTATATACAAAAACTATTTTTCTGTCAATTTGGAAAAAATATTGTTTAATTTTGGCGCTTGTTTTTATTCTCTTTTCACGTTTGATAAAATTCATTGTCGACTGAAAAACAACGTTTTTCCTGAGTAGTTGTTTTTAATCCAAAATATCAATACTTAATTATGTCAACTAAACAAATCCATCCACTTTGACGTTAATAACTGTACGAATAAATATCTAAAGGTAAATTGTCAAAATGAACTTTTTATGTTCTGAAAAAGTACTTATTCTACCCGTACACTACTTACAAGCGTACCTTGCGTTTTTGGGAAAATCAAGACTTGGAAAAAAAATGACAACATATACAATGAAAAACACACGCGGGTTCTAGGGCACAGAGCAGAATTTGGACATGCGGATAGAGCGACGAAAGACGGAGCTGGAGCGCAACCAAAAGCGCCTACAGACGCTCCGTAGAGTTCGGCCCGCCTTCATGGAGGAGTTTGAAAAGCTCGAGGATGAGCTCAAAGTCTTGTACGACGACTACTTGCAGAAGTTTCGGTATCTCGCTTACCTCGAGCACGTATATGATGATGCAGCCAAGGTCGAGCAGGAGAGGTTCGAACACAGGTAATTTTTTGCCATTACTTGACACTTTATCTGTCAACCGATAAGTACTTAATTTGTGCTATGCTGTACAATTTTTTTTTTTTTTTTTTTTTTTTTTTTTCGACACAGACAAGCAGCTATGAAAAAACAGCTGGAGCAGTTGCGCATCGATGACGCCAACATCGAGGGTATAATGGAGGGTAACGATGCTCTTTTCAATACAAATTTGCCGAACTCGATCAATCTCGGCGAATCCGAAAAGAAGCCAGTGGAAAACAGTACACAAGGTAAGTGCGCATAACATTATAAGGGGAATATATTGTGTAAAACTTTATAAACATTTCATTCCAATATAAATTTTTACTTACTTTATTAAAAGAGTGCGCGTGTAAATAATAAACTTTATTTATACTAGTGTGTTTGAAATAGTAGTTAAATTTTCTTTTTCAATTAGCCACTACGTATTACAAAAAGTTGAAGCCATTTAAATAAAATTTACAATTGACAAGACTTGAACTCGATCTTTTTAAGGAGGTTGGATACATATCATCGACAATAGTTGGGGGCTCTAATTTAGTTATTAATTCATTCTATGTGTTATAAAAAAATTAACGTTATTTTTTTAGGCGATCTCAGCCATGTAGTTATTAAGATGTTTCAAAATAAAAAATGAACAATTCAACACGGGCTGTTATGGGAGCAATGTTGACCTAAAAATAACATTCCTTAGTAACAGTTAAAAACTCGTCAAAAATATATTTTGATACTTTAAATACTGCAGATTCATATGATCATCTGATTTTTGTCAGTATCCAGACTATTAATGAAGAAAATCACGACTTTTTTTAAAAAAAATGAAAACTTTGGTTAGGTTTATAATATGGATGCGTGTATTCCATCAGAATAAGCCATATTACGTTCTGTCGGTAATGCTGTGTTGCTGTGAGCTTCCCACACTCTTGACCTGTTTTACCTTTCCTCTAAAAGATTGCATCTAACTTCCTTCAATAAAATATACGTAAGATTCAATTAAATGGTAAATTTTTTAACGATATTTTATTGAAAGTTTATATATATTTATGTATATATATTTGAAGGCAGAAAAAAAGAGTATATTACGTACGAGTTTGCAAAGGCTTTGATTTACAAACCAAGAGGTTTACGGCACGAGCCGAAGGCAAGGGCCGTAACGAGGTTTATAAAGAAGCCTTTTCGAACGAGTTTCGTGTACTATTTTTCCACCTGATAACCCAAAATCAAGCGGCGAAGGTGCTATTTTGAGGTTAGAAGGCGGAAAAAGAACTTTTTTTTCAGTTGTATTTATCCCAACACAGTTCGAATGTTCATACTTTGATCGGAAAACATACATTTCTACATTAGAAGTTTTTGTGTGACTTTATCACTAGTATAACAAGCAAAATTTGTGGTCCGTATGTGTATCATTAAATTAATAGGCTCATATATAGATAGAAGTACTGTTCCAAACACTCTTAGCCCATCCCGCTCATCCACGTCCTTTTTTGCTTGTTATACCAGTGATAAAGTCACACAAAAACTTCTAATATCTAAATTCATCATTCAATTACTAAAACATACATTTCTGTCGGCCACAGACGCACGGAAGTCGGCGAGAGTCAACGTGTCGCAGCGACGTATCTACGGCAGCATGTCGGGCCGACGCCGCGGAGCGACGACTCGCGGGACGAACGGGAGCGCGGGCTCCTCGGACTCAGATAGCGACCTGCTGATCGACAATATCGACGACGAGGACGACGAGGAGGAGGACCTGCTGGACTCCGTGGGCCCAGGCGCCGATGACTTCAACACGAAGACGATCGAGGAGAAACGGGCCATCAGCAAAATCGACCACGCAGACGACGAGTTTTAAAATGGAGCGATTTGGCGGGAAAATGAAACGAGGAAGTTGAGTGTGTGTTGATTTTTATTACGAATATCGTAGACGGCGAAAAAATCGGCAGATTTTATTTCGCTCGTTATTACAAGTACTTTTATTTTTTCTTACAGAATCAAACGCAGCGGGTCATCGGACCGAACAATCGGTTACACTTGAGGGTCGACGATGGTTCCAACAAGCATTGCATTGTAAGCTCGTTAATCGTGATCAGCCTATGTTTTTAATTTTGCTTCAAAATATTCGTCCCACTTGATTAGGCAAACGAAAAAAATTTGGGTGTGCAAAAAGTCCACGGAGCACCACTATGTGTCAGCTCGGTTTCACGCTCCTCTCGTTCCGTTGGCGCAATCAAGTTGTGACGCGGATCGCGTCGATCACAAGCAAAGTCATCGCCGTACGGTCAAAAAAAGTAATATGATCGACTGCTACTTTTATACCGTACTTATTCAGTGTATGAACAATTTTTTTATTTTTAATGATATAAATATATAATTATGCGTGAAAATTCTTACGATACACATCATCCTGCGCCGAGATCATGTAATTGAGAGTGTGATTTCAATGTGACGTAAGGAATGTACGAAAAAAATGTAACGTTGACCGATTACTTATATTATTAACTGAAATCATTCAAAAAGGCTAAAAAATTTGGTTGCCACGTACGTTTCAAATTGTTTATTTGCTATGCGCCTGTGTCAGGTTGCGCCGTCGAGTGAGAGAAATTGTCCCTTGCTAAGATCGCCAGAATGCATGCATAGAGCTTTCCAGGAAACATTTTTAATAAATTGAAAAAAAGGTTATTAGGAGTGAATTGATCAAATAAATCAGTAATTTGAGTGTGTATTACGTCAGTGTACAATAATAAATTTAGTTTGGTGTCGTCGTATGTACTACAAGATTGGAAAAAATAAAAACATGGATTGCGACTCTGCTAACACAGGATATATATGTGTATACACATGCTTGCACTTGTATGGAGCTCGAGAAACAAAAGTACTGCTTACATTTATCTATTTCTCCCAACACAGTGTATGTTGGGTTTCAATAAATGTAAATACTAATGACAGGTTAGGTTAACTTTTACACATTTATAATACGTTTCCGTGAATTACTTGTGTTATTTAAGCTGTACACAAGTGTAAGCATGTAAATGCACTCAAATATGCTGTGTTACCACAGTCGCAATACATGTTTTTATTTTTTCTAATCTTGCGGTACACGTAATAACACTAAACAAAAGTTATTACTGTACATTAACATTATACACACTCAAATTACTGATTCATTCGGTTAATTCACTCCTCATAACCTTCTTTAAATTTATCAAACATTTTTTCTGTAAAGCTCCATGGCGCCACCTCATATAGGCGCATAGTAAATAGGTCTGTTCGCAATTGATGCTTCAGTTTTAGGTTGGTATATACCCCCCACCTCTATTAATATTATTTACACCGTTTGGGCAATCAGCTTATTCGAGCACGTGGTGATGACCATAATCTTCCAAAACTGTTAAAAAACACTCCAAAACTTTCTTGAATCGGCTAATTTACAATATGGTGTGAATACACGCTATTGAGTAAAGGTGGGGGTTAACACCAACCTAAAAGCAAACTAAAACGTCATTCGCGAATAGGTCCAAGATCATACACGATGCTAGCACTGCAAACTAATGACACTGCATTCTCTAGAGACTTTATACTAGCTACTTAATTATTGTTTTGAACAGTAACAGTTAGTGTGTAAAGAGTGAAAAGTTTGCAGATAATGGAATTATACCAATTTACAGTGTTGACGCAAACGTTTTTATTAATATCTTTCTCTCATTGATACATACCTACTAGTACTTCCACAACTAGGAATCTTTTTAACAAAACCTCATCGTGTGAAACTTGGAAATAGGCAGTAGTGTTTATCAAATTTACTCCAAGTCAACAAAAGTTAACAATGTAACAGATAAGGTGTATAATAGCGCTTTAATAACATTTTCGTAAACGTGTATACATACATTGTGAATAAATTCAGTTAATTCTCTTGGCCATCCCGTTCAGCAATTGCCAGATTAAATATTAGTCAGGAATTTCACAAAAATTCATTAAACAAAAGTTATTTTAATGATCTTTCCTTTGATGAGCAAGAACAACGAATAATAATCTTTTTTATCGCGTACTTACATACTACACATTACCTTTATCGAGACTCTTTGCAGTAAAAAAGAGACATGTTTTACGTGTCAGTTTATACATATGTTTTCGACTTATGACATATATTTTTCCATTTTCTCATCTGGAATGTGAAAAATCATACATTTATCTAT
Source organism: Copidosoma floridanum (assembly GCF_000648655.2). Next base: position 227,128 of record NW_019379778.1, on the reverse strand, counting down.
AAGAGGTACATACTCTTTCACGCCATTGTCAAGAGTTACTCTAAGTGTAAAATCTTAAAATAATTTTTACCAAGATTTTATACACGCAGATGTAGCACAATACTAATTCTATATGCGGATATGCGTAATAACGTCTGTTCCAACTTTACATCGTACGACTCGATGCAAACTATATTTTTTACCAAAAAAAAAAAGTCATTATAAGTTTATTGAGGTTATAAAAACTTGAATTTTTTTTTGTCTCAGTGATTGAACACAAAGTCGTATTTTGTTTATAAAAAAAAAATAAAAAAATAAAAAAATACAAGTGGTCAGTTTCTCAGGTCTCATACGGTATTTGAAACTTATAAATACTTGCATCTGATAACGTGATCCAGTTCGTACATTTTTTATTCTAATTCTTGTATTATCTCATTTTAAGTTTTTTCAAGATAAATTTTTCATTTTTATCATGAAAAAATTCAATTAAATTTATGAAAAAAATACGTATGTTGTTTGAATGTATTTATTTTAATTGAGAATTAGTCGACTGAGTAATACTTTACTGTCAATGATAGTAGAATAATTTATCTCATGTAAAAAACCAACTTGTGTTTTATGTTTCTCATTAATCTTTTCACTTGTAATTACTGTAAATAAATAATTTACATGATTTTATGACATAAAATCGTGGCGCCTTTTATTTTACAACTCTTCGATAACGTTTGTCCTTAACCACCTTTACGTATACTTTTTACATCACTTAATATGTGTCGCCGTACGAATACCTAAAAATTATCAAGGACCTCATAAACGTTGTTCTTTAAAAAATGCAAAAAAGCACCTGAGCTACAAGCTCTTTTTATTATTTTTTGTGCAAGCTTTCAGCCCTTCGTTGCCTCTACCTTGCTTTTTTTTTCATTTTGTTACAGTTTTTTTTCCTACAGAAAGTCGAGGTTTCCTAATGGTATAAAAATATTTGCTATTCACATTAACGGCCTCGAATCAATTTTTCAGACTCGAGTGAGTCTTTTATTGAAGTTGTCCTCTCTGTTTATCATTTGATCCTGTTTTCAATTAATCAAAATTTTTTTTCATGAGCAAACGAAATATATGGATTCAAAGTATATGGATGGCGTCAAAGTAATTTGTTTGCCAAACTTTCAAAGTATTCCAATCTTAGATGTATTCATACTTAAAAAATAATATAGATGAGTTATACGTAGATTTAAAATAACTCTTGCAAAACAATTTCTTTACGGATTAAATTTTTCTATTTGCTTTAAAAACGACATTATTCAAATGAATGCTTGAAAAAGTTTTAATAATTGTAAAAAAAAAGATCTACATTCTTACGTCTTATTCTTTATCACTTATTTCTGAGTGATACAGAGGTCATGGAAAAATGTAAAATATGTATTTGAAAGGCGCTCGTAGCATATGCGTATACAAGCAATATCGCAAGAAATTATTCATTAGTTGGCTCTAAATAAATAAAAATAAAATTCTTACTAAAATCATGACGGTCACTGGGTTCACTTGGCAGTACCAATATCATAACAATAGCTTCAAACGTGAACTAAACGCTTAATTCCAATTTTTGTCATTATTATATTAAGAGTAATTTCGTGTGATATAATCGTACGCAAGCTCTCTTAAAAAGTGCCTCATGTTGCCTCGACCAAACTTTTTAAAAAAATAATCTCGTTTACTCCTCACTGACTCAAATGACTTTGACAGCTTTGAAATACTGGATTATGTGTTATGTACACTTACATCCCGTTTTCATGCGTTCAATTTAACATTTACAAGTTTTCATCGAGTATTTTTGCATATGGAAGAAACGCTGTTTACGACTTTTATTCAAAACTTGCAAGTATTCTTAATAACCCAACGTATACAAAGTAAACGAATTTACAAACGAATCGCACATATTGCATTTCGATTGCAAAGTCGCTCCACTATTTTATTTATATATTATACAAAAGTAATAATACCGTTTAAGATATTGTACAAACTTATTAACAATGGTACATGTATAGCTTAAATAAACTTTGGAGTAACCCACGCGAGCGTACAAGACATTTCATGGGCGTACAAAAAAAACCCTCGTTGGTAACATTCTGATATGACAAAGTACCCTCTAAATTAAATACAAACATACCATGCCATCCACAACGCTCTGAGTAGCGGAGAAACCAGTAACTAAGAAAAGTCAGTTGAAGTCCCTGTAGTGATCCTCATGGAAATCAACGACGATCTTGATCTTAACCCGCACTAGGTAAAAAAAAAAAAAAAAAAAAAAGTTACCTCGCGTAGTTATAAAAGTAGGTTCTCGCAAGTATGGGTCTACCAGTAAAGTTGGCCAGCTGCCCGAGCACAACAGCAGCGAGGTCGTCGACAGCCTCCTCCTCCTCGATCCTGACTCTCTCGGTCCAGCGGCCCGCTGTACCATCAAGTGGCAGATCATGCTGCTACCTCGTCGTTCTCTCGGGCGCCGTTTGCTTGGCCAACAGCTCGTTGTACCCCGGCACGGGCTCGAGCTCGGGGAGCCGGCCGTCGCAGGAAGCTCGCAGCGCCCTCCAGGTGGCCTCGACCTGCTCGGCCAGCCGATCCAGGTACTTGTAGGCGGTGTGGTCGACGACCGAGGCCGTCTTGACGCAATCGTCGCCGCCGAACTCGCAGACCCTGTAGTGGTGGAGTATGGCGGCGTCCGCGGGTACGTTGGCGGTGCCGTGGCCGGGCACGAATTCCCAGACGAAGTGGTTGCCGGTTTCTATGACGTCACGTGGCCGGCAGACATATTTGCTGCGTTGCTTGTGCGGGTGGAGCTTCGAGCGTCGTCGGGTTTTGCGCAGCGTCACGAGGCCCGCCTCGGTGGCGCGGCTCGAGGTCGTCACCATGGGGTCGTCCGGCCACTGGAGGTAGAAGAACGCGTTTTGGAACGAGTAGGCGCCCGTTGTCTTCGTGTTGACGCGGCTTCCCATCCATCTGTGGAATCATCAATACATGTTTTCTTATTTTTTTTTTTTTTTTTCCATTATACATAGTTTATTTTAATATAGTAAATATTTTTTTCATTATAGTTAAGAAAATGTTATTATACAAATCATCCCTGACGGACAAACCATGTGACTAGTCCTAACCAATCACATAACAAATGAAAAGGTTTGAGTCACGTGACAATAAATCTTTTAAAATGAGGAGTAGGTATTAAATACAATTTAAATTTTAATATTGTCTTTTTCATCAATGCTAATAGTCATTAAAAAACGTCACCTTTTTAATTACAAAATATGCAATGTAAGAAATAATTTTTTATGATTTAATTAATCTATTAACTTTAGTTAGATGAGTATTTATAACAGCTTGTTATGGTGATACTTCGAGCTTATTTAATTAATTCAGTTGCCGTCGTTGCCGTGAAAGAATAAGACATTTTAACAAAAGGGCATGTGAAGTTGAAGTGCCTCGAGCGATTTTTTTATTTAAACATTGTATATCTAAAGGGAGGGGTACAAAAAGATGTTTTTATGACAAATTTAAGGTCTCTAGAATACTTTTGGCAGGTGTGATCGGTCAAGACGTCTTTTTCAGTTTATTTTCAATTTACTCAGCTTAGAGAGCAAAAAAATTCTGAAAAAAATTAACAAAGATGCGCGTTTGAATAAAAAGTAAAAAAAAGTTCTTTTTAATTTTTGGCACTCAATTTAAAATTTTATAAAATTTAAAAATTGTTCAACAATTTAAATAATACTGTTTTTTCGAGTAGTTTAACAAAAAATTCTATAAAAAAAAACATTTTTTCCATTA
>NW_019379778.1:160926-223265 GCF_000648655.2 Copidosoma floridanum | reverse complement strand
TTTTTTTTTTTTTTTTTTTTTTTTTTTTTTTTTTTTTTTTTCCTGTTACTTCGTTTTACGCCCCTGCGAGACGATAATTGATTACTTTATTAACATGGCGAGCTATTTCTATGTAGAAACGGCTTGTATGTTTATGGCCGTGGGAGACGTGTCTCGCGTTATTTTAAATCTTCGCGCTATTTTTGGCTGAGTGAAGATGATGGATGAGTTGTTGGAACCTTTTATGGATACTCAGGATATTTTCTAGCGCTATAAAAAAAAAAAAAAAAATTAAAACCATGAGAAATCTAGAGACCTGAACTTTAGCATAAAAAATCTGATTGTAGTATTGACCCTTTGGTTCAGAAAGTTTAAGCGCAAAAAAAGCTTTTGGGGCACTTTGACGCCATTTACTCGGCTAGTCCCTTTTATCGAGATAAACACACACGTTTCTAAAAAATGAATAAAATTGTAAGAAAATATTTCATATGCATTCATTTTTTAAAACCATATTTTTACCTTACCTCAAAGTCTGATGACAAAATGTTATGAATGAAAATGCTCCAAGTCTCACGAAATAATGAACTCAGCAATTGTAGACATTGTTATTTAAAGTTTGCTCGACAAAACCCGGAAATTTATTATTTTTCCCAGTTTTCATAGCATGAAGACACTACAACACACTATTTCAATTGTCAAGTGACGGAGTGCGTGACACCACTCTTGTTTGGACAAAAAAGAAGAGGCAAAAAAAAAAAAAAAAAAAATAGAAGAAAAAGCCTTTATTACGCTAAACCTTGTAAATTGTTGACATAGCTCTCGAGCTTGGAGCAAGTCAAGAGTAAAAACAAAAGGGACGCATGCAAGGGTGAAGGAGCGAGGGAGAGGGCAGGGGCGTCAAGAAAGCTCGCGAGAAAAGACAAGTAGGCTGAAAGGGAAAGGCGGAGAGGTGAGAGAAGAGGCAAGGAGAGCGGACCGAAAAGAAGAGGCTGAGACGACGCAGGGAGAATAATGTGCATCAGACAAGCACTGCACGGTGCATACAGTCACCTATACTCGCAAATATAAGCCGGAAACGGTAGCAGCTTCCATACCTTATGAGATCGAGTATGGTGTCCTCGTGTCGGGGCACGATGAACTCGTCGAGGTCGAGCAGAGCGAGGTACTCGTAGTCATACATCGACCGGTAGAGGCAGTCGTTGAGCGCCGCGAAGAGGCCCTCGGTGCGTATTTCGCGCTGCGATATCATGTCCAGGTGGTGCCAGGGCAGCACGGTGACGATGCCTTGGGCCTCGTAGTACCTGAGCGCGCAGCTCGCCTCCTCGCCCAGCGTGTCGTTGTAAAGGGTTACGTGGCTTGCACCCAGTATCCTGTGCAGCTCAATAAACTCGACCAGTTGCAGCACCTGCGACATGGAGAGTTGGGAAACTGTTACGATCGGTTTTATTTTGTTTAAGTAGTACTTCTTCGCCCGAGGAGCGATCATCACACTCCATTCAAAGCGAAGCTAATAAACATAAGGGCCCGTTTATTGAGGGAATAATCGTGCACCTGAGAGTTTTATTAAGCTTTTTTAGTCTGAAGTAAAAAATTGCCGAAATCAAGAATAAAAATTTAATTTCACACCACCAGTTGCAAGAAAATTTTAGTTAAGACCAAGGTTTTAAAGTCTTGGTAGCCAAATAAAAATTATATTCCAAGATCTGAGTAATTTATGGCAATTTTGAAGGAAAAATGCACAAAATTTCTTGCCTTAACAATAATTTTATCAATGTTTTCGATTATTATACATTCTTGAGCCAAACACCAAAAATAGGACCAAACATAAGGGGCTAAGAATTTGTTCGCCATCGGCCTATAAATATTGATTTCGAAAGCCAAGTCGTTTACCACTATTACCTCCAAATCATACCTCTCGAAACTAGTTCACCGACCCAACAAAGCCCCGCAACGACCCTTGCAACATAGCAAACATCAACTCTCAAAACAATAAGGTATGAAACTTCCTGGCGCAACTTAGCCTCCTTATTAATGTCCGTGGGGAAGGCTACGCCACTGATAAAAAGATGGCACGAGCTTACCCTATTGTAGTCGTAATGGAGCGGCTTGACGCAGATTGCGAGGGGCTTCCGTTCCTTGGGCCGATTGGCCGGCCTGTTACGGACGAGCATGCGGTTCGTCGGTGCGACTGTCAGCCGGGCCACAATGCTCACAGCCTCCGGTACTCGGTCGGCTGCCTTGGAAGGGAGCTCCTTGGGCAGAGGACATATCACGAAACAGGCGCTGTACTTCAGGTTCCAGTTCTCTCGTATGACCTAGTGGTTTGGGTTGCGTTTTACTTTTTCTAGTTTTTGTTGGACATTTCTTTTTTTTTTCTTTTACATGTGCGCCGATTGGGAAATTATGTCAAGCTGGAGACGCAACGTACTTTAACTAGATCTTATATCGTTTGTCAACCATAAAACTGTCGACTTCTACTGTCTTTCTTCAAAAGAGTCTTTTCTATTTTCATACGTTTCATTTTATTTCCATAAAAACAAACATTTATTCACTGCAGCTAGTTTAAAAAAATAGTCTTTTTAATCTTATTTTAATTATTTTTAACTACATGAAAGACTAACGGCTCCCAAATTTGCTTTTCTTCTAATATATAGACGTAACGTGTCTGACTAAAATCGATTGTTTCTGCTTGACATTTATACTTTGATGCAAACTACCTCTAACTAGCGTTAATTAATATTTCATTAGAACATTTACTTGCTCAATCGCTTACTGCAGTCAAGGACTATTTTAAATTAGGATTATTATCAATCCATAATAATTTTAAAGTATTCAATGAGAAATTAGTTACTAGTTTTATAAGTAGAAATATTTTTATTAAGCTCCGTATTCCGTACTCACTTAAGATTTGCTAAAATAGTATATTACGTACCAAGGGACTAAAGCAAGCCAGTTCGTGGCTGTTGTAGTGTGCGCGCGAGCGTAGCGAGGGCGCTACAAGCAATAGCCACTCGCTGGCTTGCTTTAGTCTCGCGGTGCGTATACACTTTTATATCACACTCAGTGGAAAGTTCGTTACATTGAGAGGGAGAGAGATGGAAGGAAAGTTAGCCATTCATTGTGTGGTTATAGGTTATATCACAAGAGTTTTTATAATTTTTTCCGATTGTGATATTTAGGATATTCCTGTATTTTTGTATAAAATGTGTCAGCAGTTTCGACAGTCATGTTTGAAGAGGATTCTTCTGACGAAGAAAACTTTGACGAGGATAAAGTAGGGGAAGGAAGAGACTTTGACTGTGAACGAAATGCCATTGTTCAAAATTTACTTCCCATAAAATCGAGAGCATTGTATGAATATGCATACGCTCGATTCTTACAATGGAAGCATAAGAACAAGGACCTAATTATTTAACTATTTTTAATGAATGTGTTTCGAAATGTAATAAATTCAATAGTTTATTATACAAGATGGATAAAAATGAAGAACTGTAAAAATGCAGTTGTTATTTAAAAATGTGTGAACAAAGAAAATTGTATAACAATTTTAATTATTTCCATTTGTTCAGAATCTCATGTTTTTTTTTTGTATAAAATACACCAGCAAACAGTACATTGGCTTCTTTTATCTTGTTGATGTTTCCCAAATTTGTTTGTTTACTGCAGTGTGGCGCCCTCGCTATGTTCGAGCACCGAACTACTTCAGGCACTTATTGGTTTATGTATATAGTAATATACAGTAAGATATAGATACGCATGCGTACACGCACTTATTACACAGTTTCTGTCCCTGTATACAGGGAGAACAGTACGAACTTTACGCTTAGTGTGATATAAAAAAAATTATCTACAGCAGCTAGTGTAAAAAAAGGCATTTAAATTTCATTTTAATTATATTAAACTATATGAAAGACAGACGGCTTACAAGTGTGCCTTTTTTCTAATACCTAGACGTAACGCGTCTGACTAAAATCGATTGTTTCTACTTGACAATTATACTTTGATGCAAATTACCTTTAACTAGCTTTGATTAATATTTTATTAGAACATTTACTTGCTCAATCGCTTACTGCAGTCATGGATTATTGTAAATTAAGATTATTGTCAGTCCAAAGATTTTAAAGTATTCAATGAGAAATTAGTTACAAGTTTTATAAGCAGAAATATTTTTATTCTGTTCCGTATTCCGTACTCACTTAAGATTTACTAAAAAATACAGCGGCTAGTGTAAAAAAAAAAACTTAAATCTTATTGTAATTATTTTAAACTATATAAAAGACAGACGGCTCACAAGTGTGCCTTTTTTCTAATACCTAGACGTAACGTGTCTGACTAAAATCGATGGTTTCTACTTGACATTTATACTTTGATGCAAATTACCTCTAACTAGCTTTGATTAATATTTTATTATAATATTTACATGCTCAATCGCTTACTACAGTCAAGGATTATTGTAAATTAGGATTATTGTCAGCCCATAAAGATTTTAAAGTATTCAATGAGAAATTAGTTACAAGTTTTATAAGCAGAAATATTTTTATTCAGTTCCGTATTCCATACTCACTTAAAATTTGCAAAAAAAAAAAATTTCCCAAAACTTACCTTAACTTTCGCTGCTACGGTAATCGAAGTGGTAATGTTGTCCGAATCCTTGATCAAATACCACAGCCTACACCAGACCCTCTCGGGTCCTCTCGTCTTCGTAGCACCAATAACTCTGACCACACCTGGGCCGCCTGGATTACGACTTGCACCGACACCACTACCCACCCTCTCGTCATAGTACGCTGAATATACAAAAAATTTGAATCTGAAACATATTAGACATATTTTTTCTTTTTTTTTTTTTTTTGCAAAAGTCATTGTAGTAGTAAATTTTGTTTTTATAAAATACTCTTTTTTTCTTGCAAGATGCACTTAGTGCATTTATTCATGGTTCATAGTCTAAGTTTTTCTTTTACAGATTAATCAATTTTTCTTCATTGATAATTTTTCTTAAAATATAATGTGAAACGATTTTTTGAACCATCTAAATTTTCGTTGAGAGTAAAAAACGCTGACAGGTCTAGGACAACTTTTTCTGTTTTTCGTACATTTGTACATTGTATTTGACAGTATTGCATACAGATTCATAAAATAAAATCTTTTCAAGAATCAAAGTGAGCTCGAATCCCACTATAACTCAAATTGAGTAAGAGCATTATTTTCAAGTAACAATTGGGGAAACTTGATGGAACTAGTAGAAACACACCCTATATTTGATGCTTTAAACTTTTTTAATCAAATTTTACAAATTATATATACCTTGCAAACGAGTAAAGTTAACTGAAAAAAAAATTCATATGATTTACCAAAAATGTTTGTTGATTTACATTCGATTCCAATGTCCATGACATTTAAAGAGGCAAAAATAAGACTGTACGATAAAAACTTGGAGGTGGTGCAAGAATCATATTTTTTTCAAGTTCGTGCTTTGTAAATACGTTAGAAAAGTATAGGCTTTCATAAGCTGCCACAAATAAATTATTTATCAGAGATAAAGAGTATACTAATTTGATGTATAATGTAGTACAACGTTTGAGGAAAAATCAAACTAGACGTGACATTTTATGTGAAGCGTATTTTTCAAGTTTGGCATTAAAAAGTTGAAATTCATAACGTGTCAGTTTCAACAGTTTTTTTAAATAAATCATTCGCAAGAATACCAATGGAAATTAAAATGAACGATGGAATAAAAAGAGTTTTTCCGTGATAAAATAAATCTGCCGTAATCTGGTGCATTTAAAAATATCGTACGTTTCGCAAAATTCAGATATCAAAAAGATTATCGCAAGTTGAGTGACGCCTGTTTCATATTATTAAAAGTAAATATCGTCAGTGCTTCGCAGAATATACTATGTTAATTTGTGCGATTAACGTTGACGCAACTTTCACGAAAATTTCCATTTCAAAATGTATTTACGCATCCATACATTCAACAGAGATGATGGAAAAGGCGTACACACCATGATTATTATTACTAATTTTTTTTTTTAATTAAAAATGATACATCAGTTTTACAGAATTGCGTCAATTTACCATTCTACTCATGCAGAAACATTTTTTGGTTTTAATCGTGTCAGGACTCTGAACAACTGGGACTACTAAAATTGTTAGGAACATCACAACGGGTACCAAACTCGAGCAAACTAGTGCTAGTCATAAACATTATCAGTACATTATATTATATCTACTCATTCTTAATAATATTTTCAGCTTTTTATCAAAAATAGTATAAGACCTATTATTCTCGAGGAATCTTTAGACCAGTTAACTTCTTTGCTGTCCTTTTACAGTCAGTCGTTAGGGTGTTCAGTTATACCTAGTTTGTTTTTCGATTAGTCGCTATCAAGTTTCCGTATCCACTCGATTGCGTGATGTTACATGTCATGAAGTACAGTGATTAGGTGTATGAGGTAAAGTAAAATTTTCCAACTTAAGTATTGTCTTTGAATCCAAGATGATAAATTATTTTTTACAGTTTCTGTTTCAAAGGGGCTTTAATTAATAACAAAGGTTTGAATAAAAAAAAAAGGTTAAGAGTGAGCCAAACACCGTAACTGTTACTTACTTTCAGTACCTTGTAGCAAATATGCTATCTAATGGTCATTAATTCATTTCATATGATTCAAAGTAAATTGTCACATGATGTATCTCGTAGTGGAAAGATATAAAAAATGGATCAACGATCAATCTTGAAAAGTAAATGTTCATAACCTCATGCAATTCATTTATTGCGTGAAATAGTCATAGCTTCCGAAGGACAATATTCAAAGGAAAATTTAATGCACCTAAAATTATTTATCACTTGTTGTTTCGTCTAAAAACATTGAGGATTGAATTGAACCCAAAAATAATGGTGTCGATAGTATCACGTATCATATCGACTACCATCAACTGTTGTTGGATAAACATATAAGCAAGTACTCAATCATTAACAATTAATTAATCTAGTGCATGGTCATTAACTATGACTGGCACTGACCCAACTATTAACAAATATTTGTTGTTAATCAAAAGTCTTGAATCATGGATGATAAACCATTAATTTATCAAAACGAGTAATTCTTTCTGTAAGTGCATCATCAATTAATCCTGCAATTTTATTTCAGTCCTAATTGAAATTTAACAACAATCACGTGCAAGAACTTCTCACACAACCCTACAATAATTGATCATTAGTCATTAAATCCTAGTTGCAATCAACACTAATCAATGGTCATCAGAGATTCCCGTATTCCACCTCTCGATTCTAACACCTTTGCAATCAGAATTCCACAAAAGCGGATCAAAGGATATTGTAACCGTGACATCGAGAAATAACGCAATTCACTTTCATTCCGTGCCTCACAAACGATTTTCAGCATAACGAAAAAAAGCGGATGATTATACCCTGATAATCCTTCGGATCATTACAGTAAGACCCACGTGTGCGGTCGAGCTCGTACAGCGCACTCGAAAGCTAGCACAACTTTGGCACGGAATCATGTGTGTGAGTTGTATCAACGAACGGTGTGTCAGTGTGTACCACCCAATGGTCAAACCAAAAGGAAAAAATTCAACTCCGATACGAATTCTCTCTATTAACGAAGAAAAACTTATTTCCTCTTCTCCCATCTGATTCCCGAGAGCTAACGACCACGCGATCAAAGCGCCAACTAGATCGCCGGTAAATCAATGGAACCACTCGCCGTTTTTTCTCCCACCGTCATACAGTGCGGATAGCTCTGCCCACGAGCGTGTGAGGGTGCACCCAGCGAGATCAATTTCTCCTCGCTTCCGACTTTTTCTTCTTCGCTCGGTGCAGAACTTGCAACGCGATTACGTACCACTCCCGACTTTTTCATTTTCATCCCTCGAGTTTCGTGCGCGCATTTCTTTTATTTTCACCACCCAATGGCTGTTCACACGGAATTCTTGCACCGCACGGTCAGCCGAGGGTATGACTGACCGGGGGATGATGAGCCAATTTTTTTCGTTTGTTTGATCGATCGCGGGTCTGCGCTTTAATCTACTTTTGAAATTTAGCTATGTGCCGAGCGTATGATTACTGTGGCAAACGAAAAAGAGCCCGTGTACGTGTGAGCCGCTCGAGGATTGATTTGAAACCCTCCTGCGACAGACATTATCCGGGTGGAAAGGTACTTTTTACATTCCGAAGTACACTGGTGCTTTAACATGTGTTTGGATACTTAACAGAATACCAACGTACATTATGACCATGTGTAGCTACATCACTCGATTACTGCATATTATTACATCACATCACTTAGTACAAATAGAACTGGTATTTCAATTTGAGTACGTTCCATCTGTTACTTTATAAGTTATAGTATTATTAGTGACGTTAATTTTTTAACTTTCACAACAGTTGGAGCATCTAAATTTCATATGTTTACAGTTCAGCGTTGCTTTTTAATTGGATGATGTACCGTTCAAACAAGGCAAAAGTTTGACAGAATTTGAACTCTGCTCCTTTGGGACGAATAATACAGAAGTGGTTTACTCATTTTAAATGCAAAAAAGGATATTAAAAAGGGTACTAAATCATTTTGAAAGACCATAAAATAAAGTTGCTTGAGATATCTGACACCTTGAAGACAAGAGAAGATAGTGTTTTTACTATTTTGTGTAAACGTTTGCTCACGAGAAAACTCTGTTCCAACATTGTACCATCTGCTATACTATTTACAGAAAACATCAACGTAATCATGATTCAAAGCGTACAGTAGTTAAGGCAAAATGAAAAAGATTTTTTCATGTGACACATATGTGACAATGGATGATTAATAAATCAGTTACCACGTTGTCTAAATGGACCGAAAATGGCAAAAGAACTCCAAAGTATTCAAAAATGAGATGCACATGGTATAATGTTCATCAACTCTCTTGAAAACGAGAGATGAATACCATACAGCATTTTACCAGTGCGTTTGAAGGACAAAGTTTTAAAAAAATGGTGCCAACTAAGGAAGAATAATAAGCTCTGTTTCACCAAACCTATATGCTGTGTCTTAAGTCAACCATGACGCGTAAGCGACATCTTCCTGATTTAGCCTCCGGTACTTATTACCTCTTTGTAAGTTTTTAAAAATGTCTCCCTTAAATGAGGAATTCATCACCGAAATTGAAGCATATTGATGAATTAATTGATGAACGAGGTCGTAATGTTCCCTAAAAATTTGTTCTAATATACAGGTTGACACAAGTTTTGAAAAAAAAAAAAAAAATTGACTTTTGATTAACCATCTGTGATCGATGCACCTGAAGAAGTTGTTAAATCAACTTTGATGCATCGTTAGAATATTTTTCGCCATTCCACACCATTGTCTCAAAAATACAACGAGGTAGGTATAAAATTGATGAATGGGCTTACCTAGTTTTGGTGACGGGCAGCCACTCGGCGTGCGTGAGCCTCAGAGCCTGATCGAGCAGCGGCAGTTGCGGCAAACTCGGCGAGCCATGGTGATCGGAAGGTATCACTGACATGGGACCCCCGGCGACCGGCTCCTCCCCTCGAATCAGCATGTTAAGGTGCTCTTCTAAGCCACCCTTTAGGCTTGGGTAGTCTTCCGGCTGTAAAAAAATTAAGGAAATGGAGTCGATTAGATTTTTTGGTTAGACTTTTTTTCCGTAGACGGCTGTCTGACTTGGTTTAGGACATTCGTGACTTACCAGTGGAAAGGTTCACTGGCAGAGATGAGTAGTCATCTCTGTCACTAGTGATGGTAGTGGTAGTAAGAATCTTACAAAAATAATTTAATGTTCCATTGAACTGCTGCTCAATTAGTGAGATGTTGGCTTCGGGACGTAAAAGAAAGAAAAAAAATTGTTTTTCTAGTTCTAACGTTATACTTTACGTAGACATCCTTCGTCAGATATATTATGATATAAGCATATCTTGAAATACATCTTTTTATTTTTTTTTTTTTTTCATAAAGTTTAAGGTTGGAAACAAAATTATTGTCCCGTTGAAAGTGCTGGCCTTTTGGTAATTTATGTTGTGACTCTAGTTGGGCCTTTTTAATTTGCAACCAAGTACTTGAAAGAGTTTTTTTGCCTTCAAGACACGATGCCTAATTGATACTGCTCTGACGGTGAGCATGAAACCTCGGACTCCGGTACCGTTGGTTTTTTTCTATTTAGTTGGTATGGTCAGCTTTGTACTGAAAGTGTCAGGAACCGAACCTGTCACTTGTCTTGATTCCAACAACTTTGGAGGACGTCGGAAACTTTTACCATGACACAGTAAATAATAGTACAGTATCACACCAGAGAGTTGACGATTCTTTTTCAATAGAAAAATTCACGTTTCACGGTAGGTTCAGTAAAAATATTATACACTTGACGGAACGAGAAATAGAACATTCCAAACATATGTTGTAACCACGGCCTTTTGGATACGTCAAAATGCATTGATGTTATGTATGCTCCAAATAATCCTTTATTATTATATCGATTAATATGAATGGGAACAACATATTCTAAGAATAATATTTAATAATCAGTTTCTATTATTGATAAATTTAAATAACTGTGTGGATTCATGTCGTTGAATAAATAAAAAATTTTAAAACCACCAAACGAGATATAAAAATGAGTATAAAAACGAGAAATCAATATTTATACATGGTAGAATTTGCTAAAAATCATATCGATATCCCGAAAATTCTTGCCAGCTCCAAAAAAAGGGTAGTAGTTTCAATTGACGTATAATTTAAAAAGTATAAATGTCAGCAAAAGCTCCAAAAAATGGCAAAAATAGCTAAAACAAGTTTTTTACTCCTAGAAGAAAACTGCATAATGGTACATAAAAAAGTGTTGGTAAAAAAGATGCGCAATTTTAATACAAACAAAATAAACCACGTTGGTTTTAAATCAGTAGAGCTGTTTTTTCGCAAATTGCAAAAAACTGTTATTTTGAGACATTTTTTTGAAACTCCATAACTCGCGCTCTATACATTACTTAGAGCTGAAATTTGGTCGCAAGGTAGATATTATTGCTCTTAACATATACACAATCGTTTAGCTTGATCGGTCTTTAAACTTTTCGCGAACCACAGTAAAAACCGAAAAAAGGTCCTCTCCAAAAATAGTCATAAAAAATGGTGTTAGCTGACATAGGTACATTTTTCAAACGTATTTCTCTTCGTCTACATTTGCTCTAAAAGTACTTAAAACGCCGTTTGTTTTTACTGACTAGTAGCCTCCAGCGGTGGCTTGGCAACCCATCGATACCACTGGCTGCAGCACAAAAAGCCGTTTTTTGCAATCGATCTTTAAAATAATTCTAATTGGTAAACACAAATGGCGTTTTAAGAACTTGTAGAGTAAAGATAGAAGAAGAGAAATAAGTTTAAAAAATATACGGACGTTGTCTAACAACTTTTTATGACCATTTTTGGAGAGGATTTTTTTTCGATTTTTGCTGTAGTTCACAAAAGTTTTTAAATCAATCGAGCTGAAATTTCGTGTGTATGTTGAGAACTATCTTTATATCTACCTTCATTATATCTACCTTGTGACCAAATTTCAGCTCTAAATATTGTATACAACGCGAGTTATAGAGCTTCGAAAAAATGGCTCAAATTGGCAGTTTTTTGCGATTTGTGAGAAAATGGCTGAATCGACTTAAACCTAACCCGGCTCATTACGTTCGTATAAAAATTTTGCATCTTTTTTACCGAATACTTTTTTATGTGCGATTTTTTAGTTTGCTTCTGGATGCGAAAAACATATTTAGGCCATTTTTACCGTTTCTTGGGGGCTTTTACTGACATTTATAGTTTTTAAATTCTGTGTCAATTCATTACCAAGTATTAAATCTACTCCCTTGTTTTATTTCGAGCTGGTCAGAACTTTCGCAGCCGGAAAACTAATTCTATCATAATAATTGGTATATATGTGCATGTGTCTTCTCGGTGTATCTTACTTTATATAATTTTTTTTGTATGAAAACACAAAAATTTATCACTTTTATGTAATGACGTTACATACCTTCAATTTTTAGATCTTATGCACTGCATATTTGTACATGAAAAAATAAGAAACAAGTGCATAATACTTTTTAATCTTCTGCGTCACAGTCCAATTAAAATAAAAATTATTTTTCAGTGACATATCCACCGTGTAAAAACTCATAGCGAGAAACACTATGATTTTAATTCCAATGGTCAGGCAAAGACAATAGTTTTAAATTATTCATTGAATCCTCCGAACATTCAATAGAAAAAAACACGGCATATGGCTCAGAATAAAGTGCTCTCCAGTGCCAGGTATATTTTTCCACTGATTTCTTTCATCTTAAATAACTTCTTTTCGAGGTACTATTCAGACTTTTCTCGAATTCTTCGTACTTTCTAAGAAACTGCACACGTACATATTATATACGCTGTCGACTTGAATGAGCCCCAGCCTTTGGAACTCGAGCAGCTCAAGGTAGCTAGCCTGAAAGAACTGGCACGAGGAAGCCAGCGAGTCTTCTCCCGATTCAAAAGGGACAGAAATAAAACAGGACTTAATTTATAGCTCGAGAAAAATCACTTTATCTTTCCTTGAAAAGTTCGAGCCTGAAATGTTTAAAACAAAATATCAAATGAATTTTTTTTTAATACCAAGTTAAGTTTATTTCTTATTAACATATGTATGGGACGTAAAATTAAGTTCGTATTTTTTAAAATTCTGATGACTTTCTTGATAACAATAAACATATTTAAATATTAATATATGAGAGTAAATCCATAAAAACATCCTGTTTTTGTCGCTGTTTTTGCAATTCAAAATTTTTTCTCAGGCTTTTTCCCTAATTTACATATTTGGTTTGAATCTATATAGATGATATGTATGGATATAATAATCATGTATAAATTGTAGAGAGAAACAGTATCATCTTCATTGAAGCTAATTTTCATGATTTTTATAACATTGTGAGTAAAATATACCTGATTGCAAAAAAACCTCAAAAAAATTTTTTATATTAAAAATCGGGGATGAAAACGGAACATTTGTTATAGGTTTTTTCATATATACATTCTACGATGCATTAATTTTTACACCTGCTTTTCAAGTACAAGTGTTGTGCTTTTGTTTTTTTAAACAAGTGAGTTTTCTCCAAGAATGATATAATTTTTGCTTTTGTTTTTTCACTTAAAAAAAATAAAAACTATGATAACATTTATTTTTTCAGTAGAAATTTTGTAACGATGACAGTGAAAATGAAAAAAAAAAAAAAAAAAAAAAAAAGAAAAAAAACAGCTTCCTGGTACTAAAAAACACTTCTTCTGTATACTTCCGAAAGCTAAATGAGTAGAACTTGGTAGTTTGGGTGTTTTGTTTAAATTTCTTTTTTATCTCCTGGTCTACATTAACTGATAATTCTATAAATCCTTAAGTTGACAAAGGCTTTTAGTACCTAACATAACAATTTGTTTTTCATGAAAATCGAACGTAATATCCAGAAATGAGATTTCATCGAAACTTTTCTATTTATTTTTTACCAAGTAAGACTGAATTTAAAGTATAGTTTATGTCTACCAACCCAATCTTTAATATAGAAAATGTATGATCGGATCAGTGCGTGATTTGTGAACGTAAAACGAGCAACCAGAGTATAAATTTTGTATTCAAGTGATCGTATCTGTTGTGTACGATCTTAGTTTTAATTTCCATCACTTGCACTCAGACAAGCATCAGGCATACAAAATTTCCATTCACCAAAAGTCAACTCCCCAAAAGGAACGAAAATCCAATTACCGCAATGAACTACGCGAAAAACCTTCATCCGTGTAATACCAAATTTTTCCACCCACTCGGCGGGCATCACTGGAATTCCCAAACTTAATACTCTCGGCTCGGAAGAATCCCCATCGATACGCGCAAAAGCTAAAAGCAAAGAAGCACCGTCCTCTGCTTCGCCCCAAACCCGCGCACACATTCCAGCACCCATACTCGCTCCACCTCCTCCCCGAAAGGACTCTAACGAGGAATTAAAAAAAAGAGGAGGAATAATAAAAGCCGAACACGAGAGCGAAATTGGAACCAAGTCTGGCTTTCTCGGGGGGTGAGAGAGCGAAAGAGGGAGCCATCGAGTGGCCTGTAATTGCGTTAGCTTCCGGCAACGACTTTAGTCCCCCGACACACTCGCTCCCGAATTCCACTCCGAACTCCCGTGTAACACGCTTTCACTCCCCCCCCCCCTGATCCTCTACTGGCTTTTAACATCCCTCTCGGTGCAACTAGCCGAAGGGTGTCGCTACTTTTTGTCTCTCCTCGTGTAGGTGGCTGCATCCTTTTTTTTCGTTGACGTCGTTACCCCCACCCAACTCCTCTCAGCCTCGTTTCGTTTTCCCTACTAGCTGTTTTGTCAACGCACGGGTCCTTATATGTTCTTGCATTGTCTACCTGTCGTGTGTCGTCTTGCTACCTTTATCTGGACGGATAGTGGAGAAAACGCTAACGCGGTGCGACGGATCTGTGGGCTCAGGGGACGTCGATGAAAAGCTTTTTTTCACTCCGACATGGGAAATCCAGGGGGGGGGATTTCCGGGAAAGAATGCGCCAGTTTTCCATCGAGTGGAGCTAGGAGAGGGTGGATCGCGTGGGAAGTTGTGCTGGCCTGAATAACAATACGACTTGGTGGGTTAGATCGCGGGAAATCAAGTTGGCGAGCGGTTCAAAGTTTTCTCGAGGGTAGGGATCCTCCGTACTTGCGGGATTCATTTTGCGCGAAAGGGTAATCCGAGGAGAGTTGGGAGTTTGCGATATCCTCGGAACCGTGAACGTGCACGCCCTGGGACTACGTAGAAGTTGGAGTCACGCTGATTTCGTCTTGATATCGAGGATCTCTGTGAATGTTTGTGGGCCTTTTTCTTCTTTTTTTTTGTTCTCGAGAAATAGCATGATAGTTAATTATTTACTGCGTCGTTTTGGACAATTGAGGATGTCTGCATCTATGTGGTTCCAGATATTATTTTATTCTGGTACTTAACGTGGAATACTAATTGAAAGTGGTGCATTTCTGTCCTAGCCTTGGAAAAAATAACGTTTTAATTAGGACACCAATGAGATCATGGAAGAAAAAAAAATGATTGTAACTAGGAATTTGAAGCATTGTAGAATGCAAACTCGTTGTACACTTTTTTTAGAGCAACTAATGTTCAAACTTTCATTAGTTCAACCATCGTTTCATTGTACGAGTGCGTTCAAATTAATAATTATTGAAATTGGATACGCTGATGCTCTCCTCGAACGTGATTTATTGAAGTTACAGGTATTTACTCATATTACAATGTATCGTTAAAAACTATCAACTAGTACGAAGCTTTCTTGTTTTGGTGCGTTTGTTTTATAATTAAAATTGGTGTCATTTAGTTGGAGTTAAAAGTTTTATCGTACAAGCTCCAGGGAACATTTCGCAGGGATCAATCTCATTCGTACATTCATAAAATCATTTGTGAAGGAATGTAATTAAGTAATTCTAATTAATTCTACGTATGTTAGAATTTAATTTACAAGTTAACACGAAAACATATAGAATAAGGTATTACACGCATGAAATTAGATCAGTAGCTCCAACAAAGCAGATATTAGGGTTCAGCCGTACCCATATGGCAAATCGTAATATCGTGTAACATGACTTGAATATATAGCAACACTAAGATCTCACACAAGACTGTACATTATTTTGTTAAAGTATCATTATCGTCAGCCAATTTGTAAATTGAATTTCATTTTTAATTAATTATAAAGCAGTAAGAATCAGTATTTGCTTCGTGCAGCAATTTGAAACAACTCCACTTGCAGGGGAAAGATATCGATACTATAACTTATAAGAATACACAACATCAGATAGACAATGATAGATAACAAGTGTTTATTTCAACAATAAAAAATATTTAACAACCAAAAAAATTTTTTTCCACCCTCGGGTGGTTTAGGGAGGCTGGTACTTCCTCGGGCGAAAAAGCAGTTTTCCGGAACTCGTTCGAAAAGTCTCCTTTACGAACCTCATTACGTCCCTCGCCTTCGGCTCGGGCCGCAAACCTCTCGGTTCGCAAACAGAGACTTTTTAAACTCGTAGAAAAACCACTATTTCAGTCCCATCTGTCACAAGTAGCATATTAATAGCAAACAGTACTTTTTTTGTTTATTTCATGAAAAAAAAGTATAAAACTGGTTTAATTGGGTTAATAAATTGATATTCGAGAAAAATCGCAATACTTGCTAACAAAATACAACCACAAACGGAGAAAACAATTTTTTCTTATTAAGGTACTATTAAATAGGTATTTTTCGGCTTTAAAGTATACCCAACATCCAAAGAAATAACGTCAGTTGTTAAATACTCATTGCTGTTAAAATAAACAATTGTGACAGATAATTGTCCATAAGATTCTGTGTATTCTTGTGAATCAGCATCGACAGCAACTCTATCCCTCAATTGACATCAACAACTTTTCCCCATCAGTTAGCGTTGTTTCAAATTGATGCACGAAGCGAATTAGATCAGTGCAAGCTACGTCAGTGGGCTCTTAGACTTTCTCGAAGTAATGAAGCACTGATAAATATTTTAATAAAATTTCCAAACCTACGCAAATATATTTGAAAAAATGAACCTTACTGAAGACCAATTAAATGATGCAGAAAATAATATGGATTATAAGTGTCCCTATGTGCTATCTGATTACAAAAGCAGTCCATCCATGATTACCAGCAATACATTGGGTCAACCTGTATTTCTTCAAGTTGATGATTCCAGTACTACAGCTGATCTGGACAAGAAGGTATGATTTTTAATAAGTTTAACTAATTTTTGTATTTCGTTTAGTTAGTTAAAACGTTGTGATTTAAATAAAGTCTTAACTTTGTATACTCCTCGAAAGGACAAAAAAGCAGTTGATAAAGAAAGTCCTAGCGACATTGGAGAAAGTGATAAACCACCTATTAATGTAGAAAAGGAAATTTAAAAAGAGAATTAAATGAAAAATGTGAATAAATCATTTGATTTACCGGAAAATAAACACAAGTTTTGGTAATTATGTAAAGTATCTTGATAACCCCGAATTAACATTAAACATTCATTACTTTTAGATGATAAAAATTATTAATAGATTATTAAATTATTTTATGTTAACTCGTGCAAAATATCCAAGTAGGCTTGCTATTCAATGCTGTGAATGAGGATTGCCTTAAAACTAAATTTGTAAAAACAAACACTCAGAAAATAAAAAGTTTTCGTCACCCACAAAAGATTGAAGCCATCAGCATATAATTTAAATTAATTAGCTGATGACATCACGATGGGTAGCAAATATTCACTGCTTTAAATTGTTATGTATTAATAAACACAATAATAATTGAAAGTATAGAAGTCCTTTTGCATAGCAGCACGAATAAAGAAAAAAAAAAGAAAAACAGACTTCAGAAATAAAGACAGCAGTATGTTTTTTGTCATAATATTTGACGTTCTTCGTTGCTGTGTAACTGCAGGCTCAAAGGACCTACTGCCACTGTGCTTGCAACAACAATCGATTTCTAAATTTCACATTTTTCTTTCCGTCAAGATATTTTTGTGTTTGATTCAATATTTTAAAAATAAATGCAAATAGATTCTTTAGTAAAACTAATAAAAATAAATGTCACCATTATAATTTTTCATTGTATAGCAGACGCCAAATATTATACATAGTGTTTTACGTACTGTTTGACGGATGGTGTACCGCATAATAATCGCAGATATAGGTGTGGTCTAGTGTAAAAAAACTTGAGTTTTTTATGTCTTTGCTCTAAATAAACAGTTGAATTGTTGAAATAATATTTATATAGAAAAATTTCATTAAAAGTGCTTAAGTTTTTTTGTACTTATTATACAAAAAATTCTGAATCAGACATGAATTGTAAACTTGAACAAAGAATATAGTGTTAAAATATCATTACTATAACCCGTCTCTGATAAAAATCTCACATATTTTACCTTTATTGAAAGAAAATATCGATTCCATTAATTATTTATACCGAAATATCTAGAAATTAAGTAAAATACCTACTGAACTATACGGAAAGAAAATTTTAAAAAATCTTTCCGTAGTACATGTTTTGTCTGAAATTGCGTCTCTCTATTTTGTTGGTTTTAAATTTTTTGTGAAAACACTTGCAGTACAATTGATTTTTGACATTAGTGGATTCACCACTGACATTATTTACCCTTATCTGTATGGACTATGTTTACAAACTTGCAGAGTGTATTAAATTTGAAAAATTTTTAATTGCGACTGTCTTTACTTGGGCCCTTGAAAATATAATAAAATCAGTCGATACCGTATTCAGCTATATCTTCAGCTGTATCCATTTTTTGAAACGATTTAAGATGACGGTAACCCCAAAAAATGAATTTAACTGTTAATTATGTAAACAGATTCATTTCTTGTGTAGGTTACAGATTTAGTAATAAAGTTTAATTAAATATCAGAGTAAGCACAAGCTAAAACATAAAACGAACTATAAGCAAGAGCTATACATAAATGGGTTTGACACGGTAAATTTAGTGGAGCAAGATTATTAACTTTTAAAGAAGTCATCTAATTTTTCCCATTCTCTTATGCACATTCATGATTTATTATGTTATTTCTTGTTATTGCATAACTGGTTTGATAACTCATTCGCAGTGGCATATTTTTTTACTTTTCAAATACGTAAAAAAACATGGAAAAGAAGATCTAGCTTTGGTCCTGTCTTATCTTCCTGACTCAGAGACGTTGGGAGAAAGAGATGGAAAATGAGTTCGTACTGCTACCGTTAGAGCAGGTAACGGAATTTCCTTATCTCCAGGCAATGGTCAGCTGACTGTCTATCTGAATTGTAACTACGGTTATACTAATTATGAAGGTGCATAGAAGCAGAATTTAAATTTTGTAAATTACACATGAGCAGAAGAAAATAATACGTTCTGGAGTGCAATCTTTTATCCAGCAAAAAGCAAAGTGTCGAAAACTCGCCAACAGTGACGTCACACGCAATGAACGTAAAGACATGTGCGAACGTATTGGATCAGTGCAAGCCACGTCAGTTGGCTCTTAGACTTTCTCGAAGTGTTGAGGCACCAATAAAAAATTTTATTGTAATTGCTAAATCCACGCAAATAAATTTGAAAAATGGAGCCTACTGAAAGTGCATATAATGATTCGAAACAACTTGACGATTATGATATTATCTATAAGATACCTGATTACCAAAGCAGTCAATCCATGATTGCGAACAATACATTGAGTCAACCTAAGTTTCTCAAGGTTAATGATTTCAGTACTACAGTCAACCTAGACAAGAAGGTATGATTTTTAATAAGTTTAACTAATTTTTGTATTTCGTTTAGTTAGTTAAAACGTTGTGATACTCCATTTTTTTTTAAGAACGACTTTGTCAAGCAGCTGGATTGCACACAATTCACCTCAAGTGAAATTATTGTTAAGGTGAGTTCTGATTTTACTTTTTCATTTGGTTAGCTCAAGGTATGGAAGAATGAGTGAATGAGTGTCATCCAAGCTAACTACTTAATTATGTCATGTACATTTTAAAAAACTACTAAATTAAAAATGATTAAGTTTTTTTCCATCAAAAAAAACATTGCTATACTTAAACTAACTTTATTATTTTTACAGCTTGTTGGTGGGGACATTATAGTTGAGGCAGAACAGGAAAATCAGAACACGGGTGAAAATGGTCTTTTAAACTTGAATAAGACGTTTTATAATGTCTCCGACCTATACGATTTGGAAAAGGCCAAGGTATGGCTTGATTTAGATAAAGTCTTAACTTTTTATGCTCCTCGAAAGGACAAAAAAGCAGTTGATAAAGAAAGTCCTAGCGACATCAAAGAAAGTGGTAAATCACTTATCAATTTAGGAAAGGAAATTCAAATAGAGAATTAATTGAAAAATGTGAATAAATCATTTAATATACTAAAAATTAGGCTGCATATCAAAAGCACTAAATAGCCTGTTTTTTGACGTGTCACGAGCGCCAAATGAAACCTTTCGAAAGTACTAAATAAAATCTTTCAAAAGCGCTAAATGGAATACAAAGTGAATACATGTATGCAAAGTGTATCCTAGCATAAATTTGGTAGTTCTTAAATGTACATAGTGATTGTTTTGCAGTTCTTGAGCAAGCTTTGTTTTATCGATTGTGCACTCATAATGTCTAATTTTTTACTTCTACGACTAATAAAGAAGATACTTGTCTAATTTATAAAAGAAGATCATTTTCCACAAGAGGCTGTGTACTCTTGTTAGTTAGTATCAACATAAAGAAAAATAATTAATAAACAATTTACTTAAAAGGATGAGTAAAATCACATGGAGGGATAGACAATATGAACTAAACCAAACCAGACAGCTGATATGTATTACAGTTTAATTTAGGAATAAATAACTTTGAAAAAAACCTTATTTAAACGAAATACTGATGTTTCTTACCAATAATATATTAATTTTTATTCTACGCGTATAGTGTACCTTATAGATTATGGTACGGTTCCGTAAATATATTCGGACTAAAATAAGATAAACAAAAACGTGCAAAAAAAGCGTGAAAAAAAATACTCACCCCGATCTCCTCGTAATCAGGCCGGTCGGGCGCTGCAACCAATCGGTGTCCAGCACGCCTGCCAGCCAAAGCACCGGTCCCGGTACCGGCTCGTCTTTCGTCGATGAAGAAGATCTCCGTGAAGACGATGACACCGAATACGGCGAAAAACATGACCACGAGGATGAACGACATGTTGGCTCGATCCTTGAGGACACTGGCGTTGCCACGGCCCCCGCCCGGGCCACCCCGTCGCCCGCCCATTCTCCTCGTACTCTGCGTTTTCATCCACACGCAGATAATCAAAAAAATTAAGGTGCGTTAAACGTGACATTGGATTACATTGAATCTCTAGCATACAATGTGTAGAGTAAGCTTGGAGTTAAGTGGGATTGGTTGGGAGTGGGTGGCAGCCCATTGAATAGCGGTGACGCTTTTAGGACCTGTTAGCTCGCCGTGCGGTGGTTTGGGCAGAATTGATTTGCGACTTGGAGGGCTTCGAATGGCCATTGTCGAATGGACGATTGAGAGTGATTAAGTGCATTGTCGCGGAACAATGTGTTTGTGGTGTTTGGTCGTTTAACAGTGAAATTCGTCGTGAAGTAACTTTTATTGATATAGCTATTAATTTGCTGATCGAGTCACTGTATTACTTCGATGAGTCAAATGAATTTGAGATTGCCTAACTTTCGTTTTGGCCTTAAATCCAGAGGTGTAACACGTGAGGCTTTGTATATCTTTTGCAAATAATTTTTGTTAAAGGCCTTATAAAGAATACCTTTGGAGGACAAGATAACAATTCAGTTAATACTATAAGCTTGTCGGTATTTACGTTCCTGTATCATTAAACCCTACATCCCAAATGTAATTTTAAGTTAAGAGTATCAAAGGTTGGATCTGCGATACTAACTCGATTCTTTAAAAAATACTCGATTATTTTTGTAAAGTATCGATTATTCACTGGATAATTTTTAAGTTTCGATTCTGTGGTGTAATCGAAATATTTGGAGGAAAAAAAAATTTTTTTTGTAACACATATACATCGTTCGGACACGCTTAATTTTTCTGATACTGAATTGAAAATTGATCAACTCATTGAAAAATAACAAGTTGATCATGCTTTTAAATATTAATTATTTATTGGATGGTTTAATTGGTTACATACATTTATGGACGGATTCGCCTGGACAGAAATATTTAAGTACGAGATTTAATANAAAAAAAAAAAAAAAAAAAACTATGTACATTTTTTTGATAACACATACTTTCATATTTAATGATCATTATTGTACGGTATTATCTTTTACCTACGTGAATCAGGCCAACGTAGTACAACTTATCTTTGGCCATTAGCAACTCTAACGAATCTAAAGACAAGTTTCAAATAGATGCCTTTTTTCCAAACATTTTTAACGAAATGGTGAGATACTTTAGTTTTGGTGACAACAACAACAGCTTGTTTATTTAATGGGACGATTAAAAATGTTCCTGTACTGCCATGATTAATTCTGATTTGATAACGCTGCGGATATTTGCTACTACTGTATTTTAATTCTATAAAAGTTTACGCGAAAAAGTACTGAAAAATGAAAACAACACCTAACTTTTGCTGAGCAACATATAGCAACATGGGATAGTTAGTTAATCTTTAAAATTAAATGAAAATTAGGTGGATAAAAAAAAAACTGGCTTTACTTTTGAACTGATGGCACATCGTGCTACAGAAAAATATAAAATTTTAACAGGGCTATAGTTATCATTATTTTTAATTGCAAGACGATTGTGGCTAAATTCAAAAAAATTATTTCTAATTTTGTCTACACGTTGGTAAAATCGATTTCTCCAAATATTAAAACAAGATCAGGATGTGTACAGAAATACTTATTATAATTCGTTTGACTGACAGAAGATAGAATTGACTGACACGAGTATAGAATTTGATCAATATCTTACTTTAAATAGAATTTCTGCAGGAAAGATTATGATTTAAATTAATGGAAAAGTGCCACAGATATTTTTATATTACCCTAAATACAGTTCCGTTTATTTAATGCCTCATCATTTTTATATACATGTATTTCATATTTTATCATTTTCATTATTTTTTTGTTGTTTCATCGTTACAAAAATACTTTCTAATAGTTTGTTTTTGATCAATATACTAAAAAATTTGTTTATTGCGATGATTTATACTGTTAATTATATTTATACGTAATATGAAATATCAGAAATTTTTATGCGCGGTTTTTTTCCAGTTGAGCTATTCCATAAATGTGGCAGAAACTTTGTAAAAAGATTATGCATAAGCATAATACGTTTTTATCACAAATATGTAAGGTGTACAGTAAATATTTATATATAACACTTTTAAAATTGATGCATACACAAGTAAAGTTTTGAAAAAAGTGTAAGCTTGAGCATGTATCAGTGCAAGGATTTCAGTTAAGGGTCGTACCCAAATGCCGTGGACGATTTATTCGATTTTTCGACCCCCCTCTCTCCTCTAATTTGTAAACTTTATATAAATCAGAATTAAACCCTCCTCCCTAAAGTTGAGTGGACTTACTTTTTCTTTCTACAATTTCGAAAAAAGATTGTAAATATGATATTTATTGATTATTCACTATTGAATATCGAATTATCATAAACTTTTACCATATTTAAATGACTTTTTTTTCAAACGAAGCGAAGCAACGTTAGTCATGATAAGTATAAATATTGTATATAAGCATATTTAATAATGTTGTCAAAAAATGCCTTAATCAACAAAAATCATAGTGGAACTCCAAGAGAGCAACATTAAATAAAAAAAAAAATTTTCCACGTCAACTATTAGGTAAAAATAATTTAAAAGCTAATATTTCAGAATAAAAAAAAAGTGTTTTGTCACTCATAAACTTCCGACCTGCCCTCTTTCTCCAGCGTAAACATCCGTATGATTCAAAGAAACCCCTTTCCCCTTAAAACTGTCCACAGTATTTGGGTACGACCCCTAAGGCATATATCCCTTGAAGGGAGTTAACGTCAAAAATAAAGTTTTTCCTATTCTCCGTTGAAAAATCAATTTTTTTCTTTGCGGGAACTAATGAGATCATGCGTAAATTACCCTATGAATAGTTTTTGTTATAAAATGAACATTATAATTCTTTTGATACAACTACTTTTGGTTGATTTTTTTAGTTCTACATTGACCGTATTTAACCAGTTTTTTCCATGGGACGTCAGTGTAGTAATATTCCAAAATAGGATCTGAGATTTGTCTCAGACAAATCAGAGTCTGATAGACAAATCTCAGATCCACTTACTTTATATTATTCATCCGACACTCGATGTATAGAAAAGTCAAATAAATAATATCAATACTATCAGTCATTTCAAAGTAACTTTCTCTATTTTGGGTACTTCTTATCCCTCCTTCATGTATCGTCTATGTATTTTCTTTCATATGCGTGTTTGTAAGTATTTGTTATGTCGACATACATTTCTCTTTCGCGCAATGTTGAAAATTGATATCGTTGCTATGCCGTAACTATTACTAATCACATTAAAATACTCAGAAAAATCATAACCGTTAAATAAAAATACGACACTATGAAAGTATCACGTTAACAACCACTATCACAAAGCTACAACCATTTTTCATCACGCGGGCGACCGTGGTTCAATTCCCGGCCAGTGCGACTTTCGGGCAAGTACCTCTGTGATTTTTCACATGTGCTTTTTCACCACGCAATGCTTCTCGAGGAGGGTTTAGGCGACCTTCTCGCAGCAAAAATTGCCTAATTTCCCCCTACCCCCCTCCCAGTAATGTGAGGCCTCCCATCCCTTTCCTTGTCCTCCAAAGTGCTAAGTGCCCATAGTAGTGCCCTTATTAAAGGAGCTGGACGTAGAGCACTATAATATATAAAAAAAAAAAAAAAAACCATTTTTCATGTCCATTTGTTATAAAACAATCCAAGAGTTCAAATTTTGTGGTTTCCGAACCCAGTCATGGCTAGTGTACACTAAAAATACGAAATATTCGTTCGAGCGGCGAGATATGAATGTATCGAATGTCAAAGCGTGCATTGTTTGCTATCAGATTGTATCGACTTTTTTTTCATCCATTTTCCCGGCAGAATAATAATCTTTCATCGTGATCGGAAAATTGCATGTTCCAGCGAACACTTCAAATAATCAAACAGTGATGAAGTCCATTGGAACAGAGTAATGACTGTTTTATTTATATACATGAATCAGCATGCAAGAACGGATGAGAAAAAAGTCATTTCAATACAATTAGATATCGGTGAAAATCTACTGCAACCAGTAAAATTGACTTTTGACTGGAATTTCCGTTATTGCAGATCGAACAAAAAATGGAAAATATTGTCCCGACACCAAATCGAACTATACTTACTACGAGTGGTGAAAACTTAACGGGGAAGAAAAAATACTAAACGTTTATCGGACAACAAGTTAATTCACAGTTGTAAGGAACCATTTTCAAATCTTGATTTATAAGTGAGATGCATCGAAATGTTAACACTATATAACAAGTAAATCTTGGACAAACAAATTTCTTTTAGAGGATTACGGAATGGGGTCGCGTCATCTAAATATAATAAAGTCACCTTCTCCAATCAAAATAACCGGTGGTCATCATGTAACCTTCAATTTTATCATCCCCCACTTAAAATATTCTGCCACTTATTATCCATGCTCCTAACGTATAAATACGTATTGAAGAAACCCTTTTAAACCTAACGTGAGATTGGTGAGTACAGGATGGACTTAAGGATTTTATAAAACAAAGGATTGCACTGCAAAGGAGTAGAAAAAAAATTGGTAATGGTACAAACAACGAAGTATACTTTATTTAGCTTTACTTACTCAGAGCGTCCGAGACGGGCGAACCACCGTGCATGGAGGTGGTAGACTGTTCTGTAATCAGAAAATTAAGAGTCCGATGTTAGCGACACCATGTATTCGTGTAACTTATACGTAGAGTTGCTTCTATTTAGTCATTTAGAAAAGATAAAAAAAAAAAAAAAAAAANATCATTAAATATGAAAGTATGTGTTATCAAAAAAATGTACATAGTTTTTTTTTTTTTTTTTTTTAACCACCAAAAAAAAAACCCCCCCAAAAAAGGGGGGGCAGAAAAAAAAAAAAAAAACTATGTACATTTTTTTGATAACACATACTTTCATATTTAATGATCATTATTGTACGGTATTATCTTTTACCTACGTGAATCAGGCCAACGTAGTACAACTTATCTTTGGCCATTAGCAACTCTAACGAATCTAAAGACAAGTTTCAAATAGATGCCTTTTTTCCAAACATTTTTAACGAAATGGTGAGATACTTTAGTTTTGGTGACAACAACAACAGCTTGTTTATTTAATGGGACGATTAAAAATGTTCCTGTACTGTGTAACTATTTTTAATGAACATTTTTGGAAAATACTTTTTCAAGTTTTCCTTAGTGGTTCGCGAAAAGTTTACATCTGATCTTGCTGAGTGTGAACATTAAAGGCTATACGATACTTTTATTGTTGTTGAAATTTCAACTCGAATTATTAGTTAAAACGTGAGTTATAAATATACGGAAAAAATGGCCAAAAATGACACTTTTCCGTGTTTTGCGAGAAAAATTTTTTTATAAACCACTTCTAAATTCCATGGAAAGTTTCAACGTATTTATAACGTCACAATACATTACTTTAGAAATACTGGACAACAAAAAGAAATTTCAAACATTAACGTACAGTTTTTAAAACGCCAAATAGCCAGTATCAACCAGCCCCGATTATGTACAAATATTCGCGATTAGCTGTAGTAGTAAAAAAGTGCATTAATTGGTAGTAAGTAGGTATACTTAGTTCTTATATGTTTGTTACCAACCTTTTGTATTTTCAAACAAATACGTTATTTATTAACTGTTAACAATTAAGTATTAACTTGTTTTTTTGGATCAATAAACACTACTTAAATAAAATTCATCTTCTTTACTACTGTACCCAATAAAATTAAGAATTCGCAAATACGGACCTGTATGTTTTGTAAAACTAAGTAGACCCACACTCATTTTGTATCGAAAAAGATTTTTTTTTTCACCTCAAACAATTGTTTTATTCATCAAAATTTTTGCTACAACAGAAAAATAATTTTATGGACTGAGGGAAAAAAATTAAAAAACCACCAAAGTATTGCTTCTTACCTACACTGCAGCATTATAATTTATTTTGTTTCAAGAAGGTGCAGGATGAAAAAAGGATTCTCGATCGAACGCTGAAAAATAACCATTGGCCATTTAACAATGGATGTACGCAGGCACAAGACCGTATGCGAGCGCAGGAGGATGGATTCGGTTTCAGTAGCGTCGATCGACCGACTAAATAATGAACAGGTCGTGGATGTACACACATGTAAATATACGTAGCATGTTATAGAAAGGAGTAAGTATAGTAGAGGTATCGAAGTCAAGGGGAGCAAGAGGGTGAAGAAAAAGAAATATAGAGCCAAGAGCTTAGGATCGATTTCCGGGTGTGGTGCAACAGGCGGAGGAAATAAAGTGTGTGTGTGTGTGGGTGCATATATATACTGCTCTTGCCACCCACTTACGTTTTTCATATACATGTGAAGCCTCTTTTTTCCATAGATACTAACACAGTACTTTTTTGCACGTATACGTAGCTGATGCCAGTAGGTATATTGGTTTGGTATGCTTTGAGCGCGAGCGAGTCACCTATACATGCTGGCCCTACGTATTTGTAGCTGTGCATTGCTAAAAGTCATTTGTCGTTCATTGGAGCATTTTTTGACATGTGCTCGTTTGTCCGGAACAACCATATCCTATTGCTCAGGACGTTGGGACGAGTTTTGAATTTTTTTGTTTTTTTTATTTTCCAAACCGAAGAGCTGGCAAAGTTATTTGTGGCATGTGTATATATAAATATGTATGTAAGTTTTTTTTGGGGATTGGAATGAAAAAAAAAATTTTCTGTATGCGAAATGAAACAATTTATTTTTCGCTAAAACTACATTCTTCTATAGCTTATTGTATGATTATAAACAGCTCACTTTTTGCTTTCTTGTAATGAAAGTTTCAAACTGATACTCTGAAAAATTCAGTTTTCTCACAAATATACGAGAAATTTTTCTGACAGTGTTTAAGATTGAAAAAACATAATAATTTTCACCCCTGATGCATATACGATTTTGTACCATTATACGATTTTTCACTTTCCATTATCAAACTACGATGCTTTTTTCACGATTTCTCTACATATGAAAACAGTATTTTAAAAGACACAGATTGTGGCGAAAAACGTTTCTACGAGCAGAGAGTAGGAGTTTTTACCTGAGAGAAATGTTGCGCTTTCGTCCCTCAAATCAGGGAAGAAACGTCTATCTATGAGAGTATGGCGAAAAATTCATTATATTTATTGTTTACTCTGTGTAGCTCGTATGTATATGAATAATAAAAGGTGCATAAGCCTTAGAAAAATATGTACGTAGCTCGTGTGATTGACTCGTACTCCTAGCCGGTGATAGTAAGCCATACCGTGCGATCAACTAGCACTCTTGTTCTCGTCGACTTGGCCTATACTTGTGCGCGTCGATCACAACTCGTGCAGAAAATCGTCTTTTCCACACTTGTTACGTACACTGAGAGAAGGATTTGTTTACCATCGACGTACAAGTATGCTAATAGAAAATTGGTTTACATGTTCTTTATGACTTTTTAAATTTCAACTGACACAGACGGCATGTTAATAGTTAACATGCCATATTCACGTTGAACCTGCGTTACATCAGATGGCACCACGTGGGATACATATCATATACGTAAGTCAATAGCTAACATATGAAGTTAATTACTAACAAGTCCTTCTCTCAGTATACATAAATAACCATAACAATTACGTTGTATCGTAAATACATTTTCTTTCGCCCGATAATCCCTTTGAACAAATTCATACACTCAGGTACGCACATTTTTCGCCTGACCAAACGACCCGACGACTACCGGGAAACGCGTATAAATGAAAATAAATTAAACCCCCTCCGTGCCCGTTTCCCCGCCCGAACAATCTACCACATTTTTTACGCCCGCAGCTGCAACGCCGAGGCATAAATTGTTGCACGATCATTCACAAGCCAACATTAAGATTTCAGACACGGCATTTTCCATGCATGCGGCCGCCGCGGCGGACGGTGGGAACGAAACGGCGCTCGAACACGTGAGCCTTAAAATGTATTTGCACACGCTCCCCATATATGTATACTCAGCCCACGCGTTATCTCTTCAATTTACCGCGCTATTTACCCCTACATTTTTCAGTCTTGCTAACTTTCGTCGGTCGGGTGTACATGGATGTTTCGATTCCAACCTTTTCGCGGCAGCCCAGCTAAGAGCGAATGGCACGATTTAACGGTACTGTATCGACGCTGAACTCTTTTTTCCATCACAAAGTCCCGACGGAAAGAAATGGCCATCCCGCCTTTTCGACCTTACGCCTCATGCTTTATGCACAGCCGGAAGCGAGATGCAGACTCATACGTGAGACTCTCTTATACACTTATACCAATTCCAGACGTCCTGTATACAGGTATATAGACCCACTCGATAGTTTCGAGGACTTTGCGAGATGCGTCTTGCACCATACATCCCTAGAAGTAGAGGATTATTTAGTCCCCCTCTGAGTGACCTTATGTTGTTTTATGTATATGCTCTATTAACTCGAAATAGTTCTAAAAACTGGTACAAGTGCGCATCCAAGGACACTTTGACTTTCGGTCGGTAAAAGTATCCCTCATTACAAATTGTAAAGTTTTTTTCAACGAAAATAATAGTTGCCAAATGGCGTCCGTTTTCACTCGTCGAAAAGTGAGATGCCCCTACTTTTTCCCCACATTTGAATATATGTACTTTGAGATGGTGGATTCTCGCTATTTCCAGTTTAGAGAAAGCGAACGATTTTACGTATCTATTTTACATAAATGTACGTTGGATATTACCATACCTTTGCAGAAATGTTACATGAAAAAACATCATATTCGTAACATTATGCAAACATTTCACTGCAGAGTTAGTGGACCTTATTTTTTCAGTGGAGTTGAACTATTCCAACTAGTAGAGTTTAGATTTTTCCAAATCGTTTTGGTGACTATAATCACTGAATTTATACACTGACTTATAGTTTTATCAATTTTTGTCATTGCTCATTAATGACGTTCAAGTGAAATTTTCCCAATTTGCTTCTAGAACGAATGTTCTTTGGCGGGAGACCATTACCCAATTCCTATTGAAAAAAGCCCAGTAGCCGCAGGAGCGAGCTATATAAGCTTTCAGTCGAAAAAGCGTCCGGTAAAGCCATAGCCCTGGCAAAAGGAGAAGCACCCGAGGCGGTGGCCGATCCAAATACCAGCTCGAGTATACACCCTTTTTGGATGCATCCTCTGAAACGCGGGAAGAGACTAAAAGTGCCAAAACGTGTGTTTGTGCATGCGTGTATGTATATTATAGGTAGAAGAGCGTTGAGGCAGTTAACGTATGTACACGAGGGGTCAGGATAAATCGGTGACAAGATAGAGGGAGGGGGACGACGTTCGGCATCTGCCTTCCTGCGGGTGCTGTCGGGACTCGAGAAAAATCGAAGGAGAGTCCGCCTCTCTCGTGTATCCGGGCGCAGATCTCTTGAATAAATCCACGCGCAGCAGCTGTGCACGTACACGTCTCGAGGCCCTGATGCAGCCTCGAAAATCCATACTCCCACATGTATATATGTATATACATATTTGCGCGCGTGCATGCAAAGAGGCAGAGACGAAGACGAGGCTCCGTCAGAGGAAAATGAATTTCCCTTACGCATCGCCGGGGTGCTTTCCGCCTCGGCTTCCTTTTCAATCTGCCCCCGCGCGTGACCGGCTTCCCTTCCTTCTGGCTTATGCTTCCTGAGCGGGCTTGGCTCTCTGGGTGGGATATATATTTCTCGTTTTCTCCGCTAGCTGTGACCTCTTTTTCTTTTCTTTTTTTTTTCTTTGCGAAGGGCTGCATTGCGATTTGTTTTACGCGATTTTCTGTTTCCGGAGCTGGGAATTCGCGATGCGTATGCAATGCAAAAACCGACGGGTGCGTGATCGCGAAGTGAACGTCAGTTTTTGGAATTTAGAGGATATCCGGGCTGCAACGTTACGTGGCCTGATTGGACTTTGGTGCTGAACAACTCGAGAATGTGTGCATAGAGCTGGAGAAATTTAATTTTTGTTCCTCACAACCAAATAATCGAGTGATTTCGGAGGATACATTTTGGTTTCTTCGTTTTTGTAAGTCGCAATCTTATTTGGACCATCAATGGCTACTTACTCGACTTAGCAAGAAAACGATACAGAATCTATCGCTGACATCAGTTTTTTTGGCTAAAACTGCACCGAGAGAAAACAGTTATAAAAATTATTCTAGCAAAAATTACCATTCCGCACAGCAGTAAATTAGATTCAAGTTGGCAAAAAAGGATAATATTATTATTTTTAGTAGTAAATATTGTTTTTTAAGCAGTTAAAATTATGGTTCGGAAAGAATAACACAAGTATACAATTAGAACAGTAACAATTATTATGCTGGAACAGTAAACCTTAAAAGGATCGGTTGATGAATTTTACTTTCCCACATATAAATTTTTACTATTCTAACCATAATTTTTACTTTTTGAAACCATAATTGTAACTGTTAAAACAATAATTTTTACTGTTAAAAATAATAACTTTTCTTTTTTTTTAACAGCTTGCATTCGATTTTCCTGTGTAGAATGGTAATTTATTCTGAAATTTCTCTCTAATTATTATCATTTGTTTCCCATCAGTGTGGTGACTTATTATGAAGAATCCTGATGCGAATAATCGTGAACAAGACACATTCTTATCCCGTTTTTTTTTTCTCCCCTACCATTTTATTTTTATTGGGAAAAGCAGAGTATATCGACGGAACAGTTAGACGCCTATGGTTAGAATATATCATGAAAATAAAATACTTATCGTAATTCTCTATTTCAACTTTGACGTATGACAGATTCCCATTTATTAATACCATATTATTGTTCATGTTTATAGTTTTCCGAAAGCTAATGATGGAGCTTTCTGTTTATGCGCAAAATTTGAAATTCCACGAAACAAGTAAAAATATTTCTCTTTAGTACTACAAGATCTGTTTATTTCAAAATATTTGAGGAGTGCAAAGCTAATTATAATTTCAAATACTTAATGGTAAACTTTATAAAAATGGTAGATCTTTAAACTACCTGCCGTTTTAAAATCATACAATAAAGCAAAGCTGAAATAAGCAAAAAATTCAGTTGTGCATCAGCATTTACCTTTCAGTTAAAACTTTCAAGCAAAATATGATTGTGTAACTTGAATGCCATGGGTTTATTACAATTACACTACTAGATACTGATTATATAATTTGTTTCAATTATCATCACATTATCATTCTGTGCTTATGTAGGACAATAAATGACTAAATAAATTTACGTAAAGTTTCAAGACTTTTGGTTCCCTCTAAATAGAATATTATTCAAACAAATTTTTCATCTTTTAAATGGTTTGTTATGAAAAATCGTGAAAAATAACTCTTTTACTATATGGTATAGTTAACTGAGATTTCGATAAATTTTTAGTGGTAAGAACAAAAAAAAGTTGAACATAAACAATGTGGTATTAATGCCGAAATCACTGACAATTGAAAAAAAAAACACTCAGAAAGTACCAATATTCCTAGTACCAATATTCTTCTACTTTTTGCTGTGAGGACAATAATCTTTGATGGCGAAAATTATACATTGTAATTGGGAGAGATTAACTTATCCATCAGGACATTGCAGCCGATCTCGGCGAAAGGTATTCCACGATAAGCAAACAGACCCACGGATTTCACGAGAGAACTACTGCTCGAAATTCATACAAAACCATAACTCATGTTCTCAAGTCTTTAAAATAATAGCGCCATCAGTTTCAACTATACGTTGTATGAAAATCCCACTTTTAAACTTGTGAATAAGGTATTATTTGAATTGACTCAAACTGCGTTAACATGAGTTGACTGACGAAGAAAGTTTTTTGCTCTATTTGTAATGGTAGATATTATACTGTGATTGGTACTGTTGACCAAGAAAACGGTTCACGGATTAAAAAGTTGCTTTCTATGATATGTAAGGTACAAAGTAAAATGGATAAATAAATACCAAACAGGAATGGATAAAAAAAAAGTTTGTAGTATATGAGCATCAGCTGCAGTTACCCGTACCTTCTATCTAATTACAAATGGTAATCACGAAAATTACTGTGGTAAATTTAAAATTAAGGATGTATTGAAGTCACTATGGTTAAAGATAATAAATAGAGACGCTTCACTTTTTTCTTAACTTATCCATAAACACTGAGGATGGCAGATGAAAGGAAGAGATACATCGAGACAAAGGCAAGATTTAACTCACTCATAAGATTTATTGTCTCCATTCAAATTTCATTTTTTTTCCAGCACTTGGGTAAAGACTCATAATTTCCTTTCCTCCAACAGGAAGAAAAAAATTCACCGTCCAACATTCAATACAAATGTTCCTTCTCCTTTTAACGCAGTAATATCCTTAATGCAACAGAAAAAAGGATACGCTGAAAGTATAGTACGATGAAGGGCATTGTTTGAATATTTCACATGCTCAACAAGGCGTGTGTACGAGCCCACGCGCCCCCTCGTGTTGGGCAAAAGGTCAAAGTGCAAATTTGATGGAAGCGGCTCGTCGATACGCGCGCTTGTGACGGTAACAGGATAAATTCGCCTGCTAGATACTCGCGTCAAAGCGGAAAGACGCATGCATTATTAATCGGGGGAAGGATACATGAGCCGTGTATACTTGGGTATCGCTACACCGGCGTGCCCCCCCCCCCCTGACATGGCGGGGCTCCCGTGGGTCCCATTAATCTGGGCGCTCGGTCGTTAAAAGTTTCGCACGACAAAGTGATTTCGGCGCTTCTTCTCCTTTCGGCTTGTAGGAGCAAATTTTCCAACTCCGCGTCCTTCTAGTACTCTGTTGATTGGAGATCGTCCACAAATATCAAATTACTTGATTGGAATTCGCGTTTTATCAAAGAATTTTTTACCACCCGAGTGTTACTAGCCCCACCAATCAATACGTTTTGGTTTTTTTTACGGTCCAGATAAATTTACTTTGACTCTTCGGTTAAATTAAAATATCGGATTGCATTCGGCCGGGAAAAAAGAGCTTTGCCCGAATCGTGTATCAATTTGAGGGTGAAAATTTATTTGAATGCAACCGAAACTTTTCCAACACATCATCGACAGGCATTGGAAATATTTTTTTCGTGTTTTTTTGTTTCGTTTTTTTATTATTTCAAGGCTTTTTAAATTTATGTTGTAGTAGGTTTTCAGTTGATTGAAAAAAAAACCTTCGAATGGCATGAAACAAAAAAAGAAATCTGTTTTTTATGCTTTTTATAGTAAACACTTTTACTCTGACATGTACAATGTCGATGCTCTGTAATGGAAAATATAGATACAGAATTAGTACTTAGTTAATTTTTTGACCATAAAAGAAAATAATAAGCCTTCTACAACGAAGGGCTCAATACTATAATGTTGTAGAGATTAATAATACTTTTTTGTAAAAAATTGCTTCAAAAAGTTTCTGGAAACAACAAAGAACAAACATTAGAAAGAGAAAAAGTATATTTTGAAAATGAGTAATCTTAGCACCCAATAACTCAAGTAATAAAGTGCTCATGACCAAAATAGTTAAGAAAAAAGGTGAGAAGAGATTAAACTGTAGAATGTAGTAAGGATTTGCTAGCATAAATTCACAAAGTTGCGATGTGCAGTTATATAAGTATTGCATATGCCACTGCAGTATTTCAATACTATACAACAAACAACAGATAAAGCGATGATTGATCATAAACTTGTAGAGTAAATAAAAACAAATCATTCCAGTACGAATTTTCT
Organism: Copidosoma floridanum; assembly: GCF_000648655.2. Next base: position 188,665 of record NW_019379778.1, on the reverse strand, counting down.
GACTGATTATTATGACTTGCAGAAAGAACTAATGCAGTTTAACAAGGAAAAAGCCGTAATTGCAGGTCATACTATATTTTCCCTGCATGATAAAATCTCTTTGAAAACAAAGCTATATCAGTGACATGATTCATCTTTCCCGTCGACACGTTCAATTACGGCACGTCACCCACTTTTCCTTCCGCAAACAATAAAAAAGCCTGGTGCGCGATTCGTAGTATTAAAAAAGTGCAGGCTGTAAACTTCGAAGTATGACATGGCAAAGCCGAGGATAACTAATGGTCTTTCGAGTTTCGTCGTCCCATCACGTAAGTGAAAAAAACTTGTCCCTATACAAGAAAACAAGATAGTCAACGGTACGCCTGACCACAGGCTGACTTGTATTACTGATTTGCTAGTTTTCTTGTGTACCAAGTCTGATTAGATTAATTATCTTTTTACAAATAACGCATGAGTCTTAGCTCGACATGATAGATCGAGACGTATTTGGTTAAAGAAAATGTCATCGAATGAGTGATCGATGTAGCTGTTCCATTGCTGTATTGAATCGACTTTAGGACGAGAACGCCAATAGTAATATGTTGATCTTGAGATTTTTTCTTCCCAGACGTATAGTCTCTCATCCTTGTTCATTTCAATAGTTGGATAATTAATTTATCCTCTGCAACGATCATTATATATCTGATTTCATTGGTCAAAGACAGGTACACTTTCCATTTTACAAGCAATTACGATGTCCTGGTTTTGTTCCGCACAGAGACTAAGTCGGTCGCGAAATATTTATCGCACACCAGTCGAATGAAATACGTGTTCATCAGAGTAGAAAAATTCCATTTCCATCACGCTCGAATAAACAACGTTCCTCTCATACCTCGAAACATCTCAAACGAACATTATTCCTTCCCTCGACCGAGTTGGTGAAACGAATCGTCGGGCCTTTCGATTGCAAAAGGTAAATACGAAAGCGGCATGGATAAAAAATAACGGGTTCTCGGCCGAGTTCGTGTGCACTTTTGACACCAAAGTTTCTCATTTTTCCTCTCGGCCCAGGGTCGCGAGAGCCAAGGTAATCAAGACACTTTTATCGATCATTGGGTGCGCGTTGCGTATTACCATTATCGCGAGCAATATAATTCATTACTCTTTGTGCTGAATGAAAAAAAAAGACGAGATTGATTCTGTGCAATTCCGAGGAAACAGGAGCGATAAGAATAAATGAAAAAAATTTAGTAACAGCTGAAGTCAGAAAGAGAGAGAGACGCAATTATCGGTGACGGGAAAATATTTATGAACGAACGTGAGAGCCCTTAGTTTTTCCAGGATCGCTTTCTCTCTTTTCCTGACGCTCGGCTTGATATCGATTTACAGGAGAGAGCTTGCACCGACTGAAAACTAATAACGTCGCTGGTAGCGCTTCTTCTGGACTTTTTTCCAAGACTCGTCGCTTATCGATTTTTAAGAACCGTATGATTTTTTTTATTTTTTTAAAGGATCCGGTTATGCCGGTTTGTTGCAGGTCTTAATTCACTCCTGCCATCATCTATGGCCTACCTGTTAGCTGCTCAGCAACCATTGTTTCCTTGCTTTTTTTCCTCTGGAATCCTGCTAGTGCCAATGGCATGCGGTGTCAACGGAAGCTCAAGTTCGCATTTGATTGATGAAGAAGACAAGCCTCGCTGCTACGTACACGAATTCCTTTTTTTTCTCCCTCACGCAAGGATAAATGGATGACAAAGCCTCTGCTGTTATTGTCAACGTGACCTGACTGATTGTTTGTGGCTGCTGGGAATAAACGTTTAGGTTCCAGTGCTTACTCTGGACAGGAATAAAACCAAGCTCAGTTACGTTGGAAACTGATGCTTTCGAACATCGTTAAATCTTGTAGTTTTGATATTTGGAAAAATCACATGAACAAACAGATCATAATTAAAATGTTTGATGGTTTTAAAGTTATATTGTATGTAATCAATTATTTATACAGGTACATTATTGAAGTTCTATCGATAGAGCTTTTTTCATTTGGTATTCGATTTATTAGGTTTCTTATTGTCTGTCATTTGTTCTGGTTTCGGCAAAACTGCTAACGGTGTAAAGCTGGATTCAAAGTTGTGAAAAACATTTTGTTTAGTTAATGGTCCAGAAAGGAGTCAAGGGGGATGAAAGATGCAAGGGAGCCTTATTGCGACCCCTCCAATCCAGATAGCGGAAAAATGCAGAAGTCAATGTTGACATGTGTGTGCACATGTACAGTGAATTCTTTTAAATTCCAGATTAGGGAATAGAGATAAGGAATCTGACTTTCATAATTCAATGATGTTCAAAATACAAACAAAAAATAGAGAGAGGCTTAAAAAGTTTTACTTAAAAAAACGTAAACTTTTTCTCACGTATACTTAGATATGTTGCGTATTGGGTGTGTACGACCTTTGCAAGAGCGCGAGCATAAACTACTCAGCCCATACAGGAAGTAATATCTAGCAAGATTTATCGTCCACCTTATAAATTGCTTCTGTATTATACTCTTTCGCACACGTTATCAGAACTATACTTATAACCTATAAATGTCTGAGCAAACCGTAAGTCATAGCAAAAAAAACGAGGCAAAGTTAAATAACTAATCGATACGCAACACCCACAGGGGGCATGAGATACCTTACATCCTTCATGGGTGTTCCATTAAAAGTGAAATTCTCCAGTCCCTCGTCACAGTTGGACAAGGGTCTCGGGAATCACTCTAGCGTATGTCGCACGAAACGAACATACCTATAGCCCGCACACGTCCATCAGTGCGGAACACACTGGCAGCTGCAATGCAGACGGTTGCCATCGAAGCTTCCTCGGCTCTCCACGTTCCGTCATTCGGAGGCGCTTGCACGATACGGCGCTCCGGGCGCGTCGATAAATCTCTTTCTTTCAGCAGTCCGAATAAGCACCTCTCGAAGATGGATAGTAAAAGGAGAGCGCTACACGCGAGCTGTCCACTCGAGACATTTATTTCCGCCCTTACCGCTCGATTCAAGGGGATTTTTGTTTTATTTACTCTTTTTTTGTGCTGTACACAGAGATATAGGGAACGGACTGTAATGTAAGGGTTGCATGTGCCGCGCATATTGGAACAGGAACGTCGGTTACTGCGCACCTTCGTAAAGAGGCTTGGTGTGTGGGTGTGTGTGTAGGTGTTATGGGAATGGCCTTTTTTTGCCACCACCTCTCCCCACTTGGAATTCAGGCCGCGCAGTCTGAAACTCTTGGGTCGGCTTTTTGTTTGTCAGAAGGAACGGACGGTGAAAGGGCATGGGCGCTGTGTTTTGTGAATTATATGCAGGGGTGGCTATGAGCGTTGAACGTTGGGAACGATTTGAGACCTCGTGGTACATTGCTTGCCCAACTTTATTGGAGAAACTGTGAAAAGAAACGGCAACTATTTGAAATGCCTATCCTGCCTGTTTTTTGGGCACACATCAGTTGTTGTAGTTGTTGGCGTTGTTCATCAGTTGGGCTAGAATTTCTGGGATAGCATTTCCTTTTCACCGAAAGTTTTATTGTGATACGATATTTTTCAGTTCTACGATTGGAATTAAAAAGTAAAAGCATTATTCGATCATACTATAACTTACGTACGTTTTTGTTACACGCTTTGAGGAATATTGTAAATGCAGCGGTGAAAACTGTAATTTTTGTAATACGTGATGTTAAAACAAGCTTGACTAAAAAAAAAAAAAAACATGGAAAAACTTAAACAAAGCAAAGTGAACCGTACGAATCAAAACAAATTGTTAGTTTCAGCACTTATTTACAATGTGGTGAAAATAATAGAGATTCGAATAATGATAGCTATAGCTCGGATCAGGATTTTTGTGAAATGCAAATACAATACATAATTGACAAAGATAATGATACTAACTTTTTTAAGATGACAATAAATCCATTTAATGTAGAATCAATTATTAATGATAAAAACATCAAAATGGAAATAGACACAAATAGTTACGTTACAAGGTTCCAAATGTTTCTTTAGATAAATGTGATTATTCATTAGCTAATCATGATCCTCCCTCGCAACTATTAGGCATATCATCCAAGTTGATAGTTTAATCTAGAACAAAAATGTTTTAGCAAGAGTGCTAAATTAAAAGACTACAGCCAACAGAACTAAAAATGTATATCACGCAAGTAGCTATTATCATTATATTGGGGTGTGCACGAATGATCCAAATTTTTTTGTATTTTTCAACTTTATTTATACAAAGACAGTCTTACACGTTTAATCATAAAAGTATTTTCCGTTATTGTCCAATACCTTCTGCCATCAAATCGGCAATTCATGTATCCCTTCACGAAAGAATTCTTGGATTTTCGACGCAAAGAAACTATCGATTCACTTTTGCACTTCTCCTAATATTTGAAAGTGTACACCTTGAAGCGCCTTATTCATCTGAATAGACGATAATCAGTTGTTGCAATGTCAGGAGAGTATGCTGGATGCCACAAAATTTCCCAGCCAAGAGACATTAAAGTTTGACGGACAGGTTCCGCAATGTGTGGTCTGATGTTATCATGCAACAATTTCACTGTACGTAGTCCTTCACCAGTAAATGCACGGTTGTATCAGCTCAGAATACATGATTCCCTTCATATTTTACCAAACGGAAAGCATTACTTTGTCTCTAGAAACTTTGCGTTGTGGAATTGACGTGGAGGGTTATCTGAGATCAACATGAGATTTTTTCCGCTTCAGATTATCCAAATAAATACGTTTTTCATTTCATCATAATAATTTTCCACAAAAACGACTTCTTATGATGTTTAATAAGGAAATAATGTCAACTATCGATTCGTTCATTTTTGTCTTGTTCACTTTACTGGTGTGGAACCCATTTTCCTGCCTTTGTAATTTTTTCCATCGCTTTCAAATGTCTGTCAATTGTTGTTTAGTCAACTTGCCAATTCTTGTTGAGTCTGGCATGGATTATCGCTTGCAAATGATTGTCTAAACACTTTTCTGGACGACCTTCACGTTCATGGTCATCCAAACTCCAATCACCACTTTTGAACCGTTTGTATTATCTGGTAACTGTTGGATATATTACAAAATTATCACCAAAAAATTTATTTAATAATTCAAAGGCATCTTTCGACTTTTTCCCAAGGTGAAATTGTTCCTGACTTATCGACATTGTTAACCTCGTTCTTTTATACGTTGTGAAAAACCATATGAAAATTCTTAAGGCATATTCTTACAGCTTAAGTAGAGTACCACCACACCATAAGAGGGCATGGGAAAATTAAAAGTTTAAACAACTTTTCAAGGTATCAAAAAAAAAGTTGCGTTATATTTGCACACCCACCAATATTTGTTGTACTAAGTGAGCATATGATACCGCGATGACAGCAGATAGAGGTTACATCTATATACGTACATACAATCACATACCAAAGTGTGTGCCTATAGCTGAGGTCACTAGAGCGGTGCACGGATGAGTTCAGCTAGAGATCGAGAACGAAACGTAGTTTAATCATTTTTATTCAAATCACTTTTTCTTTCAGCATACTCCAAAGTGAGGTAATACCAGTATGCAAATTTAGCACACTTAATTAATGAATTTTGGCATCAAGTTGCTTGTACGTATGTTTTATACATACACTAGCACACATTACAATTGCTTTTGCGTATGAGCTACACATAGAGGGCAATAAAAAGGTTCTTGTTACTAAAGTTATCAGGAAAGAGTTTTTGGATTTTTATACCATGTGCACAATAAATATACTCCATACAACCATCTTAAACATATGACATACAACATTACAATGGGTTTTCTATTTATATAATCATACTTTTGAGTACACACTATTCCAAACCACAGCGCTGCGAACTCCCGAAGTAAGTAAATAAAGTCATCTAAAACCAGTAAAAGCCATACATATTCACCATAGGAAGGGAACACAAATTTATTTCACCAAAAAAGGTTGTGCCAAATCGTTCACTAAGTAATAAAATATGTAATAACAGATCCAAACATGTTGTCGTGCCTTTACCTTCATCAGATAAGATGATACAGTATTGTTCGTATCAAAGTTGAGATTTATGGAAGTATTATAATTTCAAGAAACAACCTAAGACGTCATTTAAATTGAATCAACAACAAACGAAGACCGTCTTGTTGTTCTTATTGTCAGTTTTTACAACGTCTCTTCAAGACAGCGTAAGTCAGATTTAAAAAACCACTGTAATAATTTTTTCATTTAGTTGAAAATCAAGAATCAATCCATCCAGTTAAAAATGATCAAATTACCGCTTAGTTCAAACGCCAAGTGACGAAGAACAAACATTGTATCATTCTCGCAGTTTAATGTGCCGTGCGAACAAACGATATTCAATTATTTTTACCGCTTTGCGATCTTATTTTTTCCAAAGCTCAAAGTACAACCTGCAATCCCAATTGACTTATAATTAACATTATTCAGCTTCGCCTTTGAAGGCAACGTAATCAGCGAGCAAACAAATGAGTCCGGGAATAAGTTTTTCCTCTCTCGTTAATGAGAATTACACGAACAAGCAAGTCAACCAAGCGATAACAGCGCACGCAATTATAAAAAAAACTTGTGCGCCGCAGCGCACGTATTTATCTGAGGATTAACGTTAATGGGCACTCCCTCATTTGCTTCAAGTGAAATTAAACAATTATTCATACTTCTTTGTAAAAGTGCACAATCCCATATACCACCTACGGATGTATTGAATTTTGCATGAAAAATTAAAAAAATAATCAAAGGGCAACGAGGTGCAGTATATTGTTCTCGCTAAACGAGTAATCTTTAGTTGGCATCAAAGAGCAGGGAAACCCTGTACCGAATGGCAATGTGTTGGGGGAAATGATAAATGCTCTTGGAGTCTATTGTCTCGGATTGTTAAATGAATAAACTACGTTTTACAATCCACAGAGAAAAAAATAACTTGCACTGAAATTCAATAGGAGCTTATTCAATCTTCAGCTTCGATCATACTTGTGAGATCGTTGAGTCTCTAATCCTACCACAAGTGTTATCGTAACAAGTCGTCTGTGATGATGCTTTCACGGACGTCAATGTTAAATCAACCGTGACATCTTTCGTGCAGATAATTCCAACTGACACTGCTTGTTTGGTTTGAGATAAGGATTGTCTTGTGGAGTATTGTCACTATATTATGACAATGCTCCTGTCATGGATATTAATATAGATTTCTATTTAACTTTTTTTTCTGCAATTTTCAATAAGAATAATGATTCATTGTAACAAAAATAAAAAAAATATAATAATAAATTTTAAGGCATGAAAGTTAAAAAAGAACGAAAAGTATTTACGATAAACAAAAGCACTCCACAAAGCCATTGTTTTAACTATCGTCATGGAAGAAAAGCAATGAGCAAAATAGTGCACCCTTTGAAGTTATGAAATTAATAGGCGAGAATTCTATCCCGTAAGCATTTTTAGCAATTCCAACAAAGGTAAAAAACATCGTTAAAAAACGAAAACAACCTCCATATGACAGCGCATGCAACGAATTCATTCGAGTGACATTAGTATACATTACACGTGAATCCAGATAACCATACCCCACGTTCTCCTTTATGAACGATAAAATTATCTTGTATCCCAACGCAAATCAAAAGATAGAAAAAAAGCATCAGCTCAGGAAAATCGTCCAGACAAAGGAAGAAGAATCAACAGTGAGAGAGAAAAGAGTAGGGATGGGGTAGGTGAATAGGGTAGGGGAGAACACCAGAGCCAAGGGGATAATTTTGTCAAGACACAACACAGAGATGGCCCACGTGTAAAACAGAAAAGATTAACCGTAGCCAGCACAAAAAAAAAAAAAAATACGTCATGCGCTCTCGTAAAAACGCGAACGGAGATTACGAGGGGGTTGTAGCATAAGCACGCGTTGGGTAGAAAAAATGCGTGCCCCCAGATATTCATGTGTACACATAGAAGAGACCGGAGCTGGCGAGTAGGTCTTGGGCTTGTATTTTTACTCGTGGACCATGGGACGGTGAAATATGCTCGCCGGAGGGATGTAATAGAGTACGCCGGTGCGTACGAAGGAGAGGAAAATAAGGAAAATGCCGCGAGGAAAAGTGAAACGGGAGAGAGCAGCGAGGCGAACGTGGCGTTAAAAATGGGGAAAAAAATTATGTAGAAAAGTGAGCGAGCGTGGTAGTATACCGTTACGCATGTGTGCCTATACCTGTGTGTATGTGTAGTGTATGGTCGCCTTGGAACTATCCAGGCTTTTGAATAAAGAAAAAGAACGAGTGTGTTCTAGTTACCATGTAGGTGAACGTATGTAAGTAGGGTACCTATAGGTGTATAGGTTGGTTAACGAGCCACGAGAGAGTAGGTACAGCCAAGTTGTTTCAGCGTCACTACTCAGGTCAAAAATTTATAAGGGGATCAATGTGTTGGAGAGAGAATCGAGACTGCGCGACGATAACTATGCAAAAGTCTTCCTCGACATGTTTGTAGCCACCGTATGATATTTTTTTCTTTTTTTTTCCCCAAATAAAGACAAAGTTAAATTCAAGAACTATTCATGAAGCAAAGTTGTTTATTTTAATGTGTAAGGGTTCTATCGCATGCAGATATTCTATATATTTGTTTCATTCTTTTCACAATACATATAAGCCAAACCTTCATTGATAATTACTGATCAGGAATAACAGTTTGCAGCTGGTTTGAGTAGTTAGCCGATATTTATACCTTGATAATTTAGCTTTTTCAATTATGTATACATAATTAAATATCTTCCTATACTATACAGTTGTTTAAGTGGGTCTGTCTACACCTCCCCTCGACTCCCTTCATAGCCCCTCCAGAGCCCCCCGCAGTCCCCCAACGAATGAAGGAAAATTCGTGTTATTTCTCTATGACCTTGACCCGACGTATTCTAGGAAAACCCCCTCATGCCTCCAGTACCCCCCACAGTCTATTCACCTATATTTTATAACCTTCACGACCCCCAAATTGACCCCCACAGAATAAGGTAAAATTCATTCGATTTTCCCTTTATTTTGAGTGAATCAATTTTTTTAATCACCTCCCCACAGTTTCCGCCACAGTCTCCCAGAATTACTTAGATTGGTTGTTAGGTAACTATTTTATTTATTGGTTTTTTGGTATAATTTTGATATCAATAAATTCTAGGAAAGCAAGAAGTTTTCGTTAAACTGCAGTGTAAGTGTATCGGTAACTCTTTCAAGTTTTACCACAGAACAACCTTGGGGTTGCGACTCTGTAGTACATGTAAGAATCATTCAAATAGCACTTTTGTTGTTGAAGTTCGTAAGAAATAGTTCTTGAAATCAGTTACAATATTTTTTGGCTTTGGGATAGTTTCAGTGTCGATGCTATGTATGAGGCTCCTTTGTTTGTATGGATTTGTATTTTTTATTTTATTATTCATAGAGTAAAAAATTGTTTAACATTGGATGATTTAAATGTGCGAATCGTTTTTTCTTCTTTTTTCCGTAGCTAAGGAATCACTGATAATTTAGGCAACAAAGTCCGTGTGGCCATTACCAAGTAAGTTTAATGACATGTTTGGTAACATTAAACTTCACTCATACAATGAGGAATAACGAAAGTGTAATTTTATTGATAACAAAAATAAATCTAATTTGGAATCAATTTTTTAAAATAGTCTTCAAAGATTATTATAAAGACTCTAATCAATATACAGACTTTAATTTTTTCCTCAGCAACAATGACCTTTTGTATATTAGATTACATACAACATAAGCTATCATATTTTCTCTAGGCGTCCATTGAATCCACTACTTAAGCGAAGCGTATACACATGTACCGAACGTTTGTTGGATCCTGTACAACTGGATTTTATGTTCAATAAAGCTTCGACCAAATATTATTATGCCTCAATTTCTATGGTTCTTGTAAATCCTCCAAAATCATACTCATCAGTAAATACAGTCATAAGAACGAATAACTTAGGTTGTTTTTGTCAAGATTAACATTACACATTATGTGCTATGAAAAACCTGACTCTGCTTGTTCGTTTAGCCACTCATCTGTTCCCCACTTTTTTTTTAATAATCATGAATATGCTTGCTGCGGGGATTTCACTTGACTTTTAATGAGCAAGTGTTCATGAGCTTGGTATTTTTTCAGAAAAAAACACACGGGTGTACGAGCAAGTGGGTGAGATGTGGAACTTTTTCTGGAAAAATTTAATTTTAACTCCGGGTCGCACGGAATAGGAGATGCACCGAGCCGAGAACATAGTGGTGCGAGAAGTGGTTATAATGGATGACTGTGCGCACCCACCGTAAGACGATCAATTTCGCTTGGACAATTTCGGGAGCGTGGAACATGGGAATCTACTCGCGTGGCCATTACTTTCGACTTTTGAATTAAATACGGATGAATTTCGGAGTATTTTGGACTACTATTAGATTATTCCGTGGGTCTTAGCTCGATTTACAAATGATTTTAATTTAGGCCTTCGTATTTCAAGTTATTCGAAAGTTCCATTGAAAATCGAGACATTATAATAAGATGGTACATTTATGGGTTTACCAGTTTGGGTGCAGAGTAACGAGACACCGTCGTAGTCATTAGTGTACGGAAAAAATTGAAATACCGATTTTGAAAAGAAAGGGGGGGAATTTTAAATAACGATAGTTCACTTCAATTTTTCAGTAAAACTATGAATGTTCATTTCAGCGACGTGTATTTCGACGAAAACGATAGCTCAGTGCAGTGACTATTCATTATTTCGACAGCCAATCACAAGGCAGTTTACTTTGACTTTCTACTTAAACTGCTTCGAATGCAATCGTATTCGAAGTGAAGCTGTGGAATGGGATAAAAGTGGCTTAATTAAATCCAAACAAACGAAGCATAGGCTGGGGATGAGGAGGCAACGAATTAAGTTTAAACTCCACAGAGATATCCAACGTTACCAATGTCAGATGCTCCTATGTACCCATCATCAGAGACCCATAAAGCTTTTTTAGTTGGAGTTTCGTTCATTGAGGATGTTTACAAGATATTTTTCAATTCAATTGAATGTTCATATTAATACTTACTATGACTAATAAATGTTAGATGCTTTCTATTGAATTTGGTCATTTTAACACAATAAGAACATTTAAAAAATTTAATATTAACTATGTTTAATCAACAACTACAGTACTAAAAACTTGCTTTCGGAAAAAAATTAAGTCTACGTAATTTTCTAAATTGGGGGTGGGTGGGATAAATTTCTGATTTATACAAAATCTACGCGGGGGGAGGAGAAGATTTAAAAAAATTTTTTTAATCGTCCACGGTATTCGGGCATGACCCCTCATCTCTCGTAGCGCTCCTGTGATAGAGTTTTATTCACATTTTTTTGTACAATACAAAAATATACGTTACGAAAGATAAAAGAGTGCTTTTTCTCCCGCGTCTGTGTTCCCACCCTCGTGCTGTACGTCGGATTGTTGCGCTCTATTTTACCCGCTCCTTTTTGCTTACCAAGTCCGTCCCTCTTTTAGTCCGAACGCATGAATGAACAGAAATCTCGTCCTCAACTTTTAACATGCATTTGTTCTCCCTCGCCCACTCCGTACTTCTACTTGTACCTCGTGATGGAGCTTGCAAGGAAACAGGATATTCGGCAAACAGACCGTTGAACAAAGACGTTTTTTCAAACGAGGTTGGGAATTTATTTATCAAGTAGTAAATTGAAGCATGTTGTGGATGAATTATTATAACTCCATTTCATTGAAAACTTTCATGTGGTTTTTTCTAACAGGAATTATACTGGCCAATTGAGATGTATGAATGTTTTAAATGTATAAACGAAAGTAATTGTCATCGAAACTACAAGTGCGATTGTTTTTAATTGAAAATATTTTAGTGGAATTCTAAATTCGTTACAAATTGAATTTTTGTTATAAAAAGGTTCTTGACAAAATGTTGCGTATGTTTTTGTTTAAAAAACCTTTTTTTTATATGTAATTGCTGTTTTTTAACGGAAATTTCAAAATAACACATTTTAAATAATAATTTTCAAAGAGGACGTTTTTTTACATACAAATGAATGTAAGATTTGGAGTAAACCATAAAATGCATTTGAGCTTTATACGATGATTCAAAACAAACATTTGAATGTAATACATATTATATTTGCTTTATTGCACCTATTTACCGATGGAAAAAAAATCATTTGGAGTTCGAATGCGTGTCATCAAAGCATGTATATAAGTCACTCATTAAAAATACGTTGGGTACCTGATTTCAAATGCAATGGTGTTCAATGATTGATTTGGTAAACTTTTTTAAAATATTATTTTATTGAAAGCACCCACAAGTGATTATGTTTCATTCAAATATTAAATTTAAATTTAATAGTGATGCTCCAAAAATCCAGTGATGAATACCCAAGAATCTCAGTTGGAGCCCACAAAGAAGGAACTCGGAAGGTAAAAGCTAAGAAAACCTAATTTTGAAAAATACCGAAAATCCTGATGTAAAACACACCGGTCGATTAAGCTGGTGGCACGAATCTTTAGCGACAGTACATTATGCATGCGATTGTTTAAAGAAACCCGACATTCTCCTGCGAGAATCTGAAATTACAGCTGTGGTATGTGCGAGCTAGTAATCAAAGTACAAAAGTAATAAGCCAGTACGACATAGTAAGCTTATTCAAATAACTCGACCGCGTATCCTCAAATTGCCAGAGCTAGTATGGCGAAAAAGGGGAAAGGGAGGGAGGGAATGTACATATACATATATATATATATATATGTGCGCGCATGTATTTACAAATGCCAGCTCACCTTTGCACACATGAGCCGCGAATGCCTTTATTTCTACAAATTTACATTCGTACGGATTCGCTTTTACATATACGTATAGTCCAGCGGTCGTGACTCGTGCTATTAACGTTATTATCACTGCCATTGTTGTTATAATCTGGCCTAGTTATAAACTGTCAGCTTTCTTTGTCGTTCTGGAAATCAAATGTTGTACTTACAATTGCATGTAGGTAAATGTAATGTTGGACTGTTCGTTAGCAAAAAAAATCTGAACGGGACTTGTTGGCTTAATTCAATAAATCGACCGATATGTATAAGTTCTTGCCAAAAACCGTTCGTGTTCGGTTTTTTTGAAGAAATCCCGAAAACAAATATGGGGACCAAACAAATTTAAGCACAAAAAATTTTTTTTTTTTAAATTGAAGGTATCAATTTGTTTGATCACAATTTTTTTACAATTTTCAACTCCATACCTTTTCATGTAGCGCATTAATAGCCAATAAAGATCTGAAAAAATAAAGGGAACGACTTTGAAAACGGTAACATCGACGTAAAAGCGTAAATTAAAATTTTTTTGAAAAAAGAAAAAATTTCCGTCATTTTTCGCAGTTATATCTCGTGTACAATAGAAAAAAGTTTATTTGCATTCGTGTCAGAACAATAAGTGTTTTAATCCACCCAAATGTTTTTGTTTTCTTGATTTTCAGATAATATTTGCATGTCATTCTATATTCCTGTATTCTGATGTACCTTTATATGAATTTCCCTTACTAAAAGTAAGAAATTTATGTCCTTTTGCAAGAATATAGGTATTGCAAACATACTACAAAAGTTTTTTAATTTACTATGAAAATAAAAATTTAGTTTTATACAATTAACAATCACGATGCTGAATTGCCGGCAAAATTAAGTTTGAGCAAACAAAAATTTTATATAATAGCTCACAATCTTTAACACCATGTATTTTAAATTCTGGTCAATCGAAGCAACACTATCATTTCGGTCAATTGAAACAAATATTATTTCTGCCAACAGGAAAAATAAAGTTGTCGATGAAACTAGATTGTTTAATATTTGTAGAGGCAAGAATTATTTTCGTATGAAATTTAAATTTTCAATCGATTACAATTCAGTCGCTTTTTGTTAATTGGAAACAATTTTTGTTCTTTGATGTTCCAATATTAGATTTTGGACCTGTTAAGTATTAATTCCCTTTTAATTAAGTTTTTATTAATAATCATTAAGTAATATTATTATATTGAATGATAAAATTATCTTACTCTATAAACTATCGTATGACGTGTATATAGATATACTTGAGGTGGCTCGAAACCTAAATCTCGGACCTTTGCCACCGCAATCATTGAAAAAAATAACTTGAAAATCTACTTTTGATCTTGGCCTCTTACGGAAGGTCGCAAAACTTATATCGTAAGTTATATGATATCCCAGCACAAATGCTGCAGCTCAGCATGGAAAATTGGGGAGCAGATAAAAGAAATCATGAACTTTCTCATGATAGAAAGCTGTTTGGATATAGTTGCCATGGAGTTTTATATTTAGCGAATATATTGAATATCTGTTTTAGTCACGGCAAGTGAAGCATCTGAATAGGCAACCATACTTGATCAAAAGTCAGGACATCCAATGAGAAGTGGTATTGCAGTATCTAGACTCTTCTTGTACTAACTACGAGCACATGTCAGGTGGCGCTGCCGACGCCAGAGTTCAACACCAAATTTTCCAGCATGGAAGAACTGGATCTTACGGAAACTGTTATATTTTAATTAACTACAGTTCTATTTTCATACAGCAGTTTATGGAACTGGTTCTTATTACAAGATATTGATATAGTTTATCGAAACAAAATCATTCAAGAGAAAACATATTAGCAGAATAACGAGAAAATAAGGGTCACGGGGCTCTTCAGGTAAACAGCACGTATCGGCTTATACCTATATGTATGGCACATCCGCATGAGCTCACTAACCTTGCCTTGCCGGGCTTTTAATTCATTTCGACTTTTTAACGAAGAGAGTGTAGTAATCACTCCAAAATAATTTGAATTCGATAAAGCATACAAATGTCGGGTAAGAAGTATCGATTCCATAAATAACCACATAAAAGCAGAATTCTGGATTAAATAAGATAAAACCGTTGCCATGAAATCCAATACTTTGATACTGTAAAATTTGGTACTGAACTCCGGCATTGGCAGCGCCACCTGAGATATGCTCGTAATCAATAGTGTTGATAGTGTGACAAGCCACCTTAGTTTTTTCCCCAGTTCTCTGTTTCTCGACGAAAAAAGTGTTATTGATGATTGTATACATGAATATTTGATTATAGGATACCCGAAGCCCGACTTGGTCTAAGGCGAAGCGTGGCAGCGGTGACGCATCACGTATTCACGCAACCTAATCATATATTCGATTACTATACCGATCGATAGACATAGAACCTTAGATTAAATACTTAGATTATTATTTGTTCGCTTCACGCTCTGTACACCAACGAGTCATCGTTGTGCAATACAGTTATCTGATATACGGTGCATCTCAATAAAATTAGAGAGAAAATAAACCAGCATTCACGTAAATACAACGTACATATTTTTACGATGCCTTGCCTGTAAAAATCTATCGATCGAGCCGACACTGACCATAAACGCGCTCGTGGCCAAGTCTATTTTCAGGAGGCCTGGAAACGCCGTTTTGGGTGCGATCCGAGATTCGGACGGAGGAAATGACAGGGAGGTGGGATAGGGTGGGGTGGGCCATATGCAGCCCTGGTCACGCGCGAAACTCCGCCTGCTGTCTTTTACAGCCTGTGCCGACGCTTTTGCTTTTGTTATGCCAGACGAGTTGATGATGATAACAATACATTTTCTGGGCCACTGCTTTTCTACTATTGGGTGATGGATCGATTCGCTAATGTTTGTGTATTACCGAGAAACGGGTTGGTTGGCGATACCGAGATTTTTGGCATTGAAGTGACGTGGTTGAATGCATTTACAGGTTTTTCGGATATCCTACTTTTCACATTGGGAATCAGTAGAGCTGACTATATTACGTTAGAATAGATTATTGTTGTACTTGTTTATACAAGTAATTTGATGTTTGACAGTTAGTTGTGTAAATATTGAGCCATCGAAAAATAATTAACCATTTGTTAGAGATTAGTAGACAAGTTTTTCCGTGTCTACAATTTGAAACACTATTTCGTATTTAAATAGACGTGAATGCCACATATTTCGGTTTATCAGAATAAAAATTTGATCAGAAACGTTTTAAAAAATGTGAACAACAGTCTAAATTGAGAGACAATATGTTAAGCATGAATTTAAATTTCTTGAAGGAATTTTAGAAAGCCTACCATTAATAAACAGTTTAACATTACCTCAAGTTACTCAGTAGTTCATCGTCAGTGTTTTTTGACGTGGTTTAACCAGACACTTTTTTTTTTATTTATCGCAGATGTTTGTGTGAAAGTCAGAGATAGAATTGTTTTAATCTATATATACGTGGTGTGTTTAAAGGCAATGACAATAATTAGTAACATAAGAGGAAAGACTATTCAAGCAAGTCACAACGCTACGTTATCTGATTCAAGTATATTGAGCTCGCGTACCTGGGCATGGGGTCCGAATGTTTACTTAATATATTGTATGTAGAAGTACGGATAGCACGTGTGTGGATATCACGTATCACACACGTCATATGAACAGTGGACAGTTTCGTAAATTATATGTTAAAATCTTCAAAAAAATACGAGAAGGATCTAAAATTAGTAACGAACGCCACACCTATACCAGAATCATAATTCCACATCTCGTAGATGCTTACAGTTGTATTTAACTTGCTTCAGTTTATGCGAAACGTTCTGCATCCACTCTTGTTTTTGAAAAGGGACACGTTCAGAATTTTTTTAATCTGTCCAACTTCATTGGGCATATTTTTCAGAATAAAAATAAAGGGTATTAGAAGCACGTTGCGTCTGAAATAGACCAAGTTGAAGACAACCGATGTCAAAAGGACATTAGATTTTGTGACTGTAATTAGTGAATCTTAAATATTCTTTTTAAATTTAGTTTTTTTTTCGTCTCGTGATTTTTTGAAGATCTGGACGTATGCCTTCACGTGTACGAGTATCACTTCCATAATCCTGTATTAATGATTGTTTTAAAGTTCGATACATACATGTAAGTCCAGGAGTAGAGTCGGTGTCTTTGAAAACCAAAATTGTATTCCAAATATAAAATTTTATGATTGTGTATTTGATATTTAAGAGATAAATATTTGGAAATTCATTTGAAATTTTGATACGTCAGAAAAAATGGATAGTACCATATTTATATTTCCAGAACTGTTGATGAAACTGATTAGTGACGCTCATGTTAACAAATATTGCCTTAGACTCTTCAAAATTGTGGCAAATTCTAACTTTGAAGGATACTTATTTATTAGTTCCTGTAACAGCTAACGACTGATGCGTGTTACTCAAATTGAGGAGTTTTTTGCATTATTTCTTAGCTTATTGAAGAATTCTCGGACTGAGAACTTGCTTACCAAGACGGATCGATAACATAATATTTGAGTCTCAAATGTAGTATGACTCGGTTTCAGATGCATCCACCTGCTATTTGACCTATAGTATCACTATAATAATCATTTTAATACTCAAAAATACTACTGACATAATTTTTATTAAGTAACTACTTACTAATAAAACCTACATAGGTTATTAAATTTTTTTTTTTTTTAATTATGGCCTTGGAAGCGAGGATCTTCCACAACCTTTGTGTGAAGGCAGTGGCCAATGCTATATTAGTTTTTACCTGTTCGGCTTTTGTAACTTTTCCCTGGAATGCATTCCCAACAAAAATCTTTTCAGATCTACTCCTTGTCAGTTCAATTGACATTCTGATTCTAAATTGTCTTTTTAACTAGCATTCTAACCACTGAGCTAACGCTACTATTATTATCATTGATGTTATTATTATTGTTATTAATATTATTATAACTGTTCTTATTACTATTATTATCATTATTACGAAAACTGAACTTGATATGTTGGGTTCTTTAGAAGTAATGTGATCAATTAATAGTGTCTTTAACTTATACTATGGTAAAATATAATTCCAAAAACCTTTTAACGATAGGCAAGATTTATTAAATTATTTAGACAGTTTATTAAAAATTTTGCTTTTTGTTTTTAAAAAAACATAATGTATGAGTATCGTCTTGTTTCCTCTAATGTTTATTATTAAAAAAAAACCGTTGTACGTTCCATTAATGTTATCTTTAATAATTTAAGAAATAGTAGCAAATCTGCACACTCTAATACATAAGCATTAAAAGGTACAGTTCGCTATACTAGTTTGCCAGAATGAAAAAATGTAGCTCTGAGATTTAGGGAAGTTCTTTTTATAATACTGAGCTTATATTTTTAGTTATTCGATAATCCCTTTTTTTTCATTGCAACATAAATCTAAAAATCTACATTGTCGTATGTAAATCACGTAGTTAATAACAATACGCGAAATAGCTTACACGTAGCAAGTTATAGTCATAACTTTTACGTTAACAGTGACAGTAAAAATTATCTGCACGTTTTAAATTAACTATTCATGGAGACAAACATTATGTTCTAGTCAAAACGTTTCCCGTATTGAATTCTTCTCATTATATATACATTTTCTCAACAAATTACCCATGAATATTCATACCTCTTATTCACTTGGCTGTTTTAATTTAAACGCATACGTTGGCTGAGATAATTTTGAATTGCGACAAAATAATTACTGTGCATGCAGCGATAATTAAATGATACACCATTAATTCAGAAAGCCTTAGTCGTTAAATCTCAGAATCACTTGAATATTTTATTGATTTTAATACTTTGTCCAATGATAACATGACCAACTGGAAAAATGATATTAAACTGTAACTCAATTAAAAGGCATAAATTAAATCTTATTGCAGGAACTGTATAAAAAATTAATTTCTAAAATACTTATCGTCATTCTTATAAGATTCGTACAGTTTTCTTTTAATTACTGCATCACCTTATAAGTAGTATGATTTGGAATACAAACAGTACTTGTACTTAAAAAATTTATAGATTTCAGCACAAAAGTATCTGGGAATTTCGTACTGTAAATTATATAAGAAAAAAAGTTATAAATATCTCCGTATTACGGTGTTTGGTACAGACTTTTACAGGTATACTTACATACTGTTGACACTGTTACTCATATTCCATAAAAACCCTAACAAAAAAATTGGTATGTGAGGTAGGCATCAAATTTCTTTTCCTCGCTACTATCGTTTGTAACAATAGGATTAAAACCGACAAGCTTCTGGCAAGTCATTGATAGTATCTATCATTTTTTGCTTGCCAATCCCATCTTGAATTTAGTATGAAAATTAAAGTCGACCCTATACAAACAACTCCTCGATCTGCTTGTACTTTGTTTGCTGTCCCACAGGAGTTTACAAACTAGGGTAATCAACACTAATCCCATATAAATATTCAAACTTCCATCTCACCTCGTAAACTAACATGAACGAGTTACTTCCCCCAGATATACTTTCCGTTCACCAGTTCCGCTGGCTTGGAATATTCCCAGTTCGCAACTTGCTAGCGTTCATCGTGCACAACATAAATATACCGATCATCTGTAGATTGATAAATACAATATGCACCAACTATGATCGATTTGAAAAAAAAAAAAAGATTCTCCATGCGATTGTTCATTCACTAAATCTATCGGCTTCTAGCTCCCTGAAGTTTGATTGGCACGTTTGTAAAACTCGTGACCAACCAGACTAAAACCCCATTCAAAATACATGGAGCTTTATCGAGAAAAAAAGGGCACAAGACATTGTCTGCTACCGAAAGCTATAGTATAGGCGTCCACGTGCTCAACAGTCCGGTCATCTGTCCCCCGATTCCCCTCATGCTCCTAAACCAATGGCTCGATTATTTTTCTTTCTTTTCATATAGATGGTAAACACGTGGTAAACAAGGACTATAAAAAAAAAAGAAAATCTCAAAAAAAAAAAAAACCCCTGAAAGCTCTTGAAAAACATATAACTAAAAATACTCACATTGGCGAACGCCCCGCGAGTTTTGGCCGCAGGAGCGGTGGGGTCGACAGCGCCGTAGTTGGCCCTGCACTGGCCGGCAGCGCTCAAGGAGGCCACGATAGCATCAGCCGCTGCAGCAGCCGCGGCGGCCGCGCTAGCAGCAGTCACCTCGCGGGCCCGTGCCATCGGTACTTGCAGCGTGCACCACTGCGGGTAAGTTGCAGCCTCGACTGGAAGATTTTTTTTTTTTTTTTTTCTTTATCCACCCGTTTCCAGTTCTTCTGCCGAAAGACGCGCACTCGGAGGCACAAGGTGCTTCCTACACACGCATATCCGAGGGCTGCGAGACACAAGCAGATCGCCAAGGAGCACGCGCGCGCCGTTTCCCGATGGACGTCGGACACGCTCAAGGCATACCCGCACGCGTGTCCAAGCTGCCCCTCCTGTCAGCTACGCGAATAACCCCCGCGCAATCGTCCTTTTTTTCCACTGACAAGCTCGCGCGTGTGTTTGCAAAGGACTCGAGGAGGCTGGCGTGGTGTACGTATTCGCGTATAGCGGGTCTCGAGGTTTAGGCTGGTCCGCGCGAGGGACGAGACGTTTCGGGGGAGGGGGTGTAAGGAAGGGAGCTCCACGAGAAGGACGAAGATGCGGCCGTGGAAAATGGCGAGAAGAGACTGAGCGCCGGAGCTCGCCGACCAGTTCCGTGTGCCAACATCTGCGCACCCTCCCTCTCTCTCCCACTGCGGCTACGCGCCCCTCGCCCCTACCCTGCACGGCTTACGGGGTGGCTATACGTGTGTACGCCGCGGGGGTGCAAAGCGTGGATTTGGGGTGTGTATAAGTGCGTCTATATGCGCGTCGGTGCTCGAGTGGAACGGTTGCGCGCGGCTCCGCGCTGGGAAAAGTCAAGGAAAAGCCAGGATGGAGGGGGCCGAGGGCGCATCACCTCCCACTCTTTGCTTCACCATCGCCAGTATATAGTGAGACTCTTCTTTACATGGGTGGTAGCGCGAAAAGTCCAACTTTACGAATAGGTGGGACATAGTTTTGGACAAACTGGAAATTTTTGGGACAAACTCTGTTGACATTTTTAGAACGCTTTTGTTGATACCAGTGTATTTTGTTATAAAAAAAAAATCTGAATAGGGTTGCGGTAGAAAAAAAAAGGAAAAGAGTGTACTTGCATGTACACCATATCCATCGAATGATTAATTTTTTAATTGGACCAAGATGGGCACTTTTGACGAATTCCATGTTTTTCCACGCATATTTCGTATTTCTGTAGAGCAAAAAAGTGTCTTGTACCTATACGAGAAGAGGGAAAACTCGCAGAGTTTAGAAAAACGTTGGGACATGAAACATTCAACAAGTAATTGTTGAAAGCTGGCACATGCGAGACCCGAGGTTTTGCGAAATGACCCGTATGCATCAGAGACGCACAAACGTGGGGCTGGAGCGCTCGAAGGTGTACACACCGGCGCCCACCCCCCAACTCACCATCTTCCCCTCGCTCTCACTGTATATAGGGGCGATCGATCGTTGATACATATACCACCTGTATGTTTGTACACGTACACGAGGGACCACTTCGGCTCTTCCCACCGTCTCACCAACGACTGCCGGTGTAATGTACGAGTGTGTTTAACCACGTTTGTATACATCCTTTAAGGACACAAACACATGAACATCCCTATGTGTTGTGTGCACGTGTGCAAAACGAAAAGTTAAACGTTAAAGAAAAACAGGCGCACCGGCACGGGACATGATATGTAAGCAGATCGGGAGAATTGAATGTTTATCAAAAGTTGTCCAATGTGAGATCCAAAAAATATAACAAGCTGCATTTAAAATTTATTGAATGATATACTTGTAACTGTTAAAGAATCATTTTTTAGGGTTCATCGATCGATCAGGGCTCGGAAAAAGCGGTTTATTAGGCTACGAAACAAATCTACAGTTTTTTATTGCTAATGAGTCTATGATATTTATGACTTTGTATTTTTTAACTCTACATTCATCTGCTTCAAAGTTAACCCGGAACTTAAAACTGTAAGTTAATTTCATTTGCTGACAACCTACGTGTGGCTGCAATTCTAATATTACAGCGTGGATGAAAAAATTGATGTGATTTGTGATCGAAAAAGTCCTAATGTGTTAAAATTCTGTTTTACACGAAATTTGGTTTTTTATACAATTTGGACATGTGCTGTAACATCACTGTTTTGAAACTACTCACATTTATGAGTACATTCGCAAACCCAACTAACCCTATGCGAAAACCTTCTGCAGTGGAATCACCAGTCAAAGAGAGAGAGATCAGCAAAAGTGTTGTTGCAAGGAAGAGTTTCACTAAAAGGGTACCCGTTACATGATGCAGAGACACGAGAGTGTACCACCTAAGCGGAAACGCAAAGAGCTTTCTCTCCCGTGCACGTATACTTATGCGCTTGAACGGGCGGACCCAGCTGCTACTGTCTACAGCTTGAGACCATTTTGAACTCTCGCGCGCGCTGGAGTTGCATCCCGGAATCGCATCGCTCTCGCCCTTGAGTGGTGGTGGGACCAGTGGGTTCTAACGTTGCCGAGTCCCTGGTGCGTATGATGTTTCATGCGAAGATTTCCTGTGCTTTGTTCGAAGGGTCTCGTTTGAGTGGGAAGTTACTGGGCTTGAAGACTTTTGCAATATCAAGGGAGGAAAGGTTTTTTTTTTTTTTATAGCTCATAACTTTAAAAGTTTTTCAAGTTTTATTTTATTCATGAATTCTTACAAAGTAAGGCGGATGGTATCGAGTTACGCAACCGAGACAAAATGGAGAAAATGCGGTGGACAAAGAGACGTGAAATATCCAAGGGTTACAACTTTCCATCAGGAGCTCAAAGTTTTGTACTTGAAAGGTGTCAGTCATTTACTCCCGGCTATTTAACAACTGTGCTTCTAGCTTCGTGAATTTTTGAATATCATTCCAAGTCCCGTAATAGTCATACTGCAAGTCTTAGTTGTTTAAAATAGTTGTGGTTTTTTAAAAAAAAAACTACTGAAAATTAGTCTGCACGAAGCATTTCACAAGTGATTGCTTTATCAAGAGAAAACTTTGTAGTGGACGAAAAACTACAAATTGAGATAACATGTTTTAAATATGTTTTCTGTAGTTTTGAATCTAAGGATAATATTCTGACAAAAATTTATATCTGAGTGCATGAGTGTGTATGTATATGTATCATTAGTCAAAATTATCTAAGAACTCCATTGACCAATTTTTGTGAGCCTTGGTCTACTTATTTCGTTTTTTCAATATCTATCACCACAAAAAAATCTAATTTTTGTTTCATTATTTATTTTTTGTTTTTCATTTCAATTTTATCGATTTTAAAAAACCAGATACTCAAATAGACATATTTAAGAACTATATTGATATATGTCAATAAAAAGACAATTTCTTTTTTCTTGGATACCCATCACCACTTACAGACAAAACATTGATTCTTTTTTTTTCCTTTCAATTTCATTGATTTTGAAAAACAATTTTTGGTTTAGGATACATTATAACAGTAATTCAACGAACATGATAAATATTATTGATATTTAAAACAGAGCGAGTCCACAAAACAGAATTATAAAAAACAGATGAGAAAGCTTTGTGTCAATAAATCGGCAGTCATTTATTTTTGATCTTTTGTTAAAGTAATATTTACAAAATTTTTGCTTCACTGATACTGTTAAAAAAAAGGTCGATACCATCTGCTGCAGTTTCGGCGACTAACCTACGCTTCTCTCCACGGTCCTTACGCAACAGATACTGTTAAGTAAACAAAAACAATAAATTTTCATAACAGATTTTTTACGCAGAAAACTGAAAATGTCATTAATACATAAATTAAGTTGTTTCGCAATGTGGAAGGCAAGATACCATCATTCTTTTATAAAAAAAAAAGTAAACAAACATTGTACATTATTCTAGTAAGTAAGCCTAATTAATTTAAATGTTAAAACGTTGAAATAATTTCAACCTGAGTTTCAATAATTCCTTTTTTTTTCTTTTTTTTTTTTTTTAATTACGCAAGGTTGTTCTTTGAAAATGAAGATATACAGATTTATGAACTTTAATAAGGTATCAAATACCAACTTTTAACATTTTTGCCGTTACTAAGAAAGAAAATAATTTTAAGCTCCAAAGTATTGAATTTCAAAGTCCTCATTCCGGAAATTTCAAGCTGTTTTTTAAGTACAAATTTTAAACTTATTGGTCGCTGTACAATATTTTTATATCTTTTTACACAGTAAAAAATCGACTCATATATTATAAGTTGGATTAAAAATATAGTTGGATCAATTAACTATCATACTAAGAGCAAAAATCAAACTATTTCAGCTGTGAAGCAATGCTGAAATTGCACCACGTGTTGCATAAGATGAATGGGGTACATGTAAGAAGAAATGCCTCTATAATAATTGGCTCTGACTTCACACCTGTCGGAAGTGCATAATATTGTGCTCATGTCATTTCCTCCGTACAGGCACTGCAGCTGCATCTTCATAGCTAGAACAGTACGATTTGTTTTCTCAGTGTTAGGCCTAACATAGAGATCCACATAACTCTGGTCTTATCGTTTTCTGTCTCATTCATTTTTTTTCATATACATAGCTTGACTGTCGTAACCGTATATGTGACTGTATTACCCTTACATTTTTTTTCTCTCTTCAAACTCGCGTAAGTGCCACAATAACTTTTTCCCCATTTTCTTCTTTTGCACACCACTTCGCCAAAGTTTTGAAACGGAAGAGGAACTGACTCCAACTCACTGAGAAATCTTCTGCTTCTACGCCACTACTACCATGGCGTTATTGGTTTCGTGTTAGGGGATTTATGTGTGGGATAAATAGGACTCTCTTTCCGACAGCGACTTGATCCTTTTTTTTTTTTTTTGTGTGTGTCCTCTTCTCCTCTCTCATTTCGTCCGCTTATTTCCGATCTCAGAAAAATGAAGCTCTTACAAACTTTTTTGATCTTTGTATTTTGTACTCCTTTGATATTCTGTTAGAAAAGTGGTATTAATCGACAGTCAAGGGAAAACATTTTTTCATTATTTGCCAAGTGTGTGTATGTTACTTAACTATTATGAGCCAAAAGTATTTGATAAGATTAACTTGCAGATTTGATGCTACATTTTTTTTCTACTGTAGTTTTTTTTTTTCAGTTATGCTGAAGGTATTATTTAAAGATCGTATATTATAGTTGTATCATTGAATATTTTATGAAACTATTTTTTAAGGCTTTCTTATTACAATTTTTCAGTTTTGTTATTAAACATGCAACCTTTAAATTTTATATCGGTGAATACTTGATATGGGTATGTGATCTGAACGAAGAGCTAAAAATAAAAAAACAAGTAAAAAACTGAATAAATAATATTTAAAAAATATGGTGATAGACTGGTTTTTTTTTCTTTAATAAACGATTTATACGATAATAAATTTGGGTTTTCATTTAGTTATCCCAATTTCCTTTAAGCTCCAAATACAAATATACATTTTTTTTTTTTTTAACAATGAGTACTAATTTTATCACATATGGACATTGAAACTCGATAGAAAAAATTTTTACTCCAACGTAGTTAAAAGGGCATGATTTTATGTATGATGCAGTTTTATTAAAATTGTACAGAAATAACATCCGTTGTTTAGTTGATTTAATTTAAACGGTTAGAGTAATTGGTGTGAGAAAAGCTCGAGCCAACCAACCCACTGTAGACTCACCTTAAAAGTGAATCAAGGAGAAACAAGAAAGAAAGGACTGTCGACTCGGATTCCAATGTTAAAAGCAGAAGCCTAATTATTGTCATCGCCATGAGTACTCCCGTGTAGGATTAGGATCATCGTTGAGGTCAACCTTCTAAGATCTTGCGACTGCGTGCGTGCAAGCAGCGGCTAACCAACGATCATAGTAGTAAGTTAAGTTAAGAAAAACCACAAATTATTAAAACATTGTAAATGCGAGTCTAAAACTTTATTATTTATACTATTTGTAAAATCAACTATTTCCAGCTTTTCTAAATTCATTAAATCATCAGATAAGACATAACTTGGTTGTTGATTAATTTTACTTTCTTAATTCAGAAATATCTCAATCACTACATTATATGAAATATTCCAAGGCTCAAAAGTCTAATTGATAGAAACATAATTCTTACTTCAATTAATGAATTGAATGCCAAGGAAATTTTAAATGGATAACATATGACAAAGACTGCACACATACCATTCCGTGAAACCTAACACCACAACGCCCAGTCAACGATTTAAAAGAAAAATATACTGTAAGTAAAAGCAAATAAGGCCTTTGGGCCAATGGCTAGTTCCTGACGAACAAGCATTAAATTTGTTTGTTTGTAGAATCTACCAGTTCCACCCTTCACTTAGAAGTTTGGACATAACATTATCTACGAGGGTAAAATCGTTACATACCTTTAGATAACCGAAGGCTGACACAGATGTACAATAGTAGCAGAACCCCATTGAATAAAAGTTCGATTCTCCGGGTCCCCACGAGGGATCGTCGCTCTAATAAGCCTTGGAGGAAAATCTCTTCTCTATCCCTGAGATTCCAATAGCGAGGAGTTTTTGCTTGTTCAGAGACCTTTGAACCAACTACCAATAAAAGTGCTGATGGAGGTTTTTCAAATAGCATCACAGTTTCGGAGAAAGGACGCAGAAAGGTGGAGGAAAGCACTTCCGTGAACATTGGCTTTTACCACGCTGTCACACGTTTTTCTATACGCACGTATAAACGTAATCGTACTCGAACATAATGAAACAGTACAGTTCACGTGTCTGATTGTTTTTTTTTTTTTTTTTTTTTTTTCTTTGCGAGGCCTTTCGCGTGTGTATATTGCTTTTTCAATGTCCATCGATTGATCCAGCGTAAGTACTTTTGTACTACTTCTATCTTTTCATGCTGGATGTCGAATTTTTATCAGTTTTTCCGTGTTTTGGCGCATTTTTGGTGTCAACGGTGCGCTGCTGGACCATTAGCCCAGGTTTTCGCCCTTTTCTGTCACAAGTAAAAAATTTTTAAATAGTGGAGTTATTTTAATACTATCGTTTGCATATATCATTCCGGAAATTTCAAGCTGTTTTTTAAGTACAAATTTTAAACTTATTGGTCGCTGTACAATATTTTTATATCTTTTTACACAGTAAAAAATCGACTCATATATTATAAGTTGGATTAAAAATATAGTTGGATCAATTAACTATCATACTAAGAGCAAAAATCAAACTATTTCAGCTGTGAAGCAATGCTGAAATTGCACCACGTGTTGCATAAGATGAATGGGGTACATGTAAGAAGAAATGCCTCTATAATAATTGGCTCTGACTTCACACCTGTCGGAAGTGCATAATATTGTGCTCATGTCATTTCCTCCGTACAGGCACTGCAGCTGCATCTTCATAGCTAGAACAGTACGATTTGTTTTCTCAGTGTTAGGCCTAACATAGAGATCCACATAACTCTGGTCTTATCGTTTTCTGTCTCATTCATTTTTTTTCATATACATAGCTTGACTGTCGTAACCGTATATGTGACTGTATTACCCTTACATTTTTTTTCTCTCTTCAAACTCGCGTAAGTGCCACAATAACTTTTTCCCCATTTTCTTCTTTTGCACACCACTTCGCCAAAGTTTTGAAACGGAAGAGGAACTGACTCCAACTCACTGAGAAATCTTCTGCTTCTACGCCACTACTACCATGGCGTTATTGGTTTCGTGTTAGGGGATTTATGTGTGGGATAAATAGGACTCTCTTTCCGACAGCGACTTGATCCTTTTTTTTTTTTTTTT
>NW_019379778.1:112455-141373 GCF_000648655.2 Copidosoma floridanum | reverse complement strand
TTTTGACACAAGACCTGATCTTGATCTCCATGCCGACATTTAGCATACCCTTCAAAGTATTTTTACCAGCTATATGAGTAAATGAGTACATCAAATTTGAGGTAGTCAACTTTGCAACCTAGCTTCATGGTTAATGTAAAGTATATGTGTAAAATATGCAGAATGTATCAATGCCATGAAGCAGACAGAGCAGACTGCACCACTTCACTTGCATTCGCATATACATATATATGTATGAAATTTGTATTTCTATTTGAACTGTTCAAATTGAGCATGTGCTTTTTTTACAAATTCCTAATTGATAAGTAAGTCCTTATTTTATATAAAATACGAAAGCAGAGAGTAAAAGTGCATGAATGTTTTATGTTTGTTTGAGAATTTTTTAAACTTTCCCACCCAAGGCTTGACGCCCTCTATAAGCGATGTCAACAGCTGGACATGCGCAGTGCATGAGTACTCGTAGCTACAATACGGATTATTCCTATTAATTGATTTATTAATTAAATAAGGTTGTGCAGATAGAAATTTTGATTGTGCAATTAAGTTCGGATAATGTGCAGTTTATTAAAACTGTGTGCAGTTGCAAATATGCCTTTGTTGCCGAGATATCACTATCCAACTGCGTCCTGCAAATCGCAAATATTTTTTTATTTTTTTATGCAAAATTGAGGCATGTGCAGATCCAATTATTTGCATAAATGAAATGTGCAGATAAAAACACGTCGCCTAGTATTTTTTTTATTGCATAAATCGATAATTTGCGTGCTAGCTTCCAGGTGGTGAGGTCCCTACGGTCCGCACAGTTAGTATATATTGCGTACTGTAGCTAAGAGGAAAATCGCACTGCATTGACATAGTATATGGACAAGTCGTGATCTCCTGATGTCAGCGTGACGGAGGGTCACAAAAGTATGTCCACATTACGGTATATTGTCGATACTTATAGTAAAAGTGTGTCAGTGACTCCATTTTTCTTTTACCTACACCAGTACACCATCCATGCGGAGTTTGCTGACCGGAGGGACCTCAAAAATTTTTTTTCCTCTAGTACTAAATATTATATGTTTTTTTTTAAGTACTAAAAAAACTATGGAAAAAGTAAAACTTTTGACTCAAATATCTTGAATATGGCACAGTTGAGCTTGTACAATATCAATTAAACAGTTATGGTACAAGTTAACATGGTTAAAATGAAAGTACAAGAAAATGACTTTGAAATCTTAGTACCTTACACGTATAGACGTTGCTGTTAATGTTACTACGAAATTCGTGAGTGTAAAACGTAATATTTCTTATTCCAAACGCAACGAAACTAAAATATACCACCTGAACCACACTGATCGGCACAAAATAAAATCATTCGAAGCTCAAGTGATGCAAAAAAGACCACCATTACTAGAATTTGCAGCCACAAGTTTTTCCAGAGTTGTCTCGCCTACAGCTTCAATTCATAAGTTGCTGCACCTAATTAATTTCAAGCTTTCAAGCTGACAAAGACAACGAGGACGTGAAAGAGCAGGGGCATCTATAAATATATCCCCCAGCAAGCAAACGGACTAGAAGTTTGGCGTTGAGCACAGCGGAAGCGAAAGTTGAAGTTTTGGCGCGCTAGCCGAAAAGTTTTGGGAAATTATTAGCCGGCCGGCTAGCTGCCGGTACGTTAATTCAAAAGTGGGTAAAGCGTGTGTGTGTAGCTAAAAGCTTCGTGCTCGAAATTTATCGTAGGTATAGCATGGGGTTTTCATTATGTTCGGTCGATTTTATTGTTTTCTGTTAAAATTACATTAAATTGTATTGCTTGAAAAATCATTTTAAATCCACAAGTGTTGATCAGAAAATTGTACGAAACAAATAAAAACGTACATGTTAACTGTGTTAAATCAAACGAAACAAAAAAAGTTGATTTTTATTTGTAAAAAAGTATTAAAACAACATAAGATTTTAATTTCGTTGTATCAAAACAATATGAAACTGATTTTAATTTCGTTTCGCTTTTATTTTTAAATAAAAACTTTTGTTTTGTTTATTTGGTTTATTTTGTTTACACAAATAATAGTGACAAGAATACTTTTACTTTTTTTCTCTAAAAACTAAAAAACACTCGTACTCGGAGCTAATTGTTTCAAGATTGCATAATTCCATTGCTTTTTTAAAATAATGAAAAAACGGAATTACTACTTAATCTTGTTTTCTTGGAAAAAAGCCAAATTATTTATGATTTGCTTTAGTTATAAAACGTTACAAAAAATATTTTGTCTGTTTATGAAAAGCAAATACACATCTATAAAGGAATTNCGTAATATGTTCTGCTGCTGTTGCTGCTAAAAGAGCATCAAAACTCCCCATGTACGAAAGAGTTGGAGAGATCGGTGATTCTCGAACTATATCGGTTCACCGTCTGAGGAACATGAACCCTCATAATGTTAAATAAAAAGTAAAAAAAATGGTAAAAAGAACGAAAAGAAAAAAAGGAAAAGACAAACAAAATTTAAGTTTCGTCCATGCAAGTCCTTGCCTTCGATCAGATCTTTTGAGACGTGAAAAATGTAAAAAAAATTTCATATTTTAAGTTTTTCCCAACCAAAGAAATAATGACTCTAGTAAAAAACCCGTGGCTTCAAACGATAAAATGCTGTACAAGCAGTGCATTAGAGGCATGTTAATAAATCCTCGCAGAACATAAATTACACACGAATGTAATACACGTACAGATCCACACAGACACACGCACACACATCCTCGAGCGATGCAATTAAACCGCATCGTTCAGCTTCTGCTGAAAATATCGCGTACACGCCGTCACTCTATCCATGAACCACGAATACTTATAATTATTAACGCGTATTATTTGTCCACAAACTCCAGTACATTCAGTTGATGCACACCGCAGCAGCTAGTTCAGCTCCCTTGCATTCACGACTCTCATTGCGTTTGCTTTTTTTTACATTTTTGTTTTTTGTTTTCCAGCTCACTCGTTCTATTTTCGTCTACGACCTCCCCGTTGGGAAATTAATCTCTCTAATTACTTGCGTGGAGCACGTTTTACACGCGCATTGCAGTCATAAGCAACCAGAACTGCCTTTTTTTAATTACGTCTGTGTGGTGTGGGACTTTTTAACCCTCCGATGGGGAAACGATGTCTCATATACTTTGACGGACTCGATAGTAGTTATTTTTTTTTTTTCCGCACGGGACAAGGAGTTCTAGGCATGTTAAACAAGACTCACGTTTCACGTGACATTAAATTAAGAAACGAGAAACCAAAGAATGTTCAACCAAGTTAACAACGTGGCAAAAACAGTTGAATGGGCTCCTTCAAAAGCTCAGATTTAATAACAAAAATTATTCTAAAGGAGCTCAAGGAAACCAGAAACGGATTACATGGTTGTGAAAACACACGCGTCTATCATCAATACGTGCATAAAGTGTACCGACTACGACACAACGAGAGCGCTTGTATTCCGTCCCAAAAGGGTTAATGCACGCGCGCATGGGTGTACGTGATGATGCACATTCTGGGTGACGATGAAATATCGAGCGACACAGGACGGGCCTCTATACACGTACACGGTATGTGGTCCTCTTGAGTAGGGCACACCCTGTCCTGAATTGCGGTATGACCCGATAACGCGCGTGTTTGCATCGTGCCCGAGATATTTTGATAAGTTGGATTAAGGAGGATCAACGAGTGAATAGTTAATTGGCAGGATACCGTAATTACGGGAAATGATGTGAGATCAGCAAGTATGCGAAGGCTATATAAGGAATTATAGGATCGGTNCGAACATTATTGTCAGTTTATTCTCAACAGAGAAATTAAATGAGCTTTAAATAAGTATATGTACGAACCGCCAAGTCCTCGCCATACGATGCCACGAAGGAATGCGTCAGCAAACCCATGATTGCTGTTGGTCCCACTGTTACGTTCCTGGTGCTCCCGTAAGTGATATAATGATGTATATCTTGTTATGGTTTATTTTTATTTTTATCATAATTAATTAAAACATAGCTTATTACAAGTGATTAAAATTGCTATGCATTATTGTTCATGAAAATAAATGATGTGAGATCAGCAAGTATGCGAAGGCTATATAAGGAATTATAGGATCGGTGCAAAAAAAAATAGCTACTAACAACATTTGAGTCCGTAGGTTTTTATACGAGTAAGATACAACTAATATCATCTCATTATTGCTCAATACAGTAATAAATATGTGCTATTGCAGTACTTTCTCCTGAAAATATACCTGAAAGTGACAATTGGGGCCATCCCCTTTGTTCTTTGCAAATAGTAGAAGATCTAATAAAAATTATAATACTCGAGTGTAAGTGGAACATTCTTTATTGTTCTTTATTGGTTTCCCTTTTTTTCTATGTAAGGAGGCTCCCTCGTGCAGAGATGCCAACTTATGTCGTATGCCACAAATTTTTTCGCAAACTCAGGTATAGTTGGCATCACTGGCGCAAGGGAACTAACATATAGGCTAACCTGTGGAAACAAAATGACTCGATCCATTTTCAAAATAATTTCTCGAAATTTTTCAGGGTAACACTTTCTTTGACAGGTGTCAATTGAAAGAAGAGGTTTTTTTCTACATAACGTGTGCACTCTTATTACGGGAACTGTTGATTTATTCGAGTTGTTAGGTTAATTTCTTCCACCATAAGAATACGTTTTAAAAAGTGCTACATAAAATTAATAAATCTTAAAATTTTGCAGAGTCAGCGATATAAATAATTGTAACATTCAATTCATTAAAATTTTAACTATTAAATTAATCTGGTCTAGGTTCGGAAACTACCATGAAGGAGCCTCCTTAAAAAGCAGAAAGAACTCCCAAAGTAATATGAATATCATCTTTGAAGAAGAGGTATAGGTACCTACGCTAAGAAGTATAGCATCCTCTATTTTTAATAGGAAGAACAATTTTAAACGTAAAATGTTTTACTTGCTGCTCTAATTGTTTGAGAATCCATGATTGTTCTTAGAAACAAGTTCAGTTTAATTATAGCGTTCATGGGAGTACTCACTTGTAATCTAAATGACTTAATAAAGTACATAAAAAATCTGAAGCTCTCATGTGTACGTATAATTTTCTTGACTTGATAAAAAAAATTTTTTACATGATGTGTAAGTATGCAGTTGGCTATACTTTTAGGTTTACTTAAAACTATGATATGTTAACTATAGTATTAATATAGATTAAAGTAGAAAATCCGTCGTCACTAACAAATCAAACTTTTCTTGAATTTGAAGTATGTTGTACATCAAATTATTTCATGTTACCAAAAATTTTTTTAAGTTAGGGTATTGGGACTATTTTTTGAGATATTTAAGTTCAAAGTGCCTTTTTTAACATAAGTTAAATGGATTATACCAATAACAGCTTTGAAGACATTTTTACTTTTTTTCTCTAAAAACTAAAAAACACTCGTACTCGGAGCTAATTGTTTCAAGATTGCATAATTCCATTGCTTTTTTAAAATAATGAAANTACATCAAATTATTTCATGTTACCAAAAATTTTTTTAAGTTAGGGTATTGGGACTATTTTTTGAGATATTTAAGTTCAAAGTGCCTTTTTTAACATAAGTTAAATGGATTATACCAATAACAGCTTTGAAGACATATATAACAAATCAAACTATTTTTATAAAAAAAACTGTATAAATCTTGAAAATTTGTACTTTATTTTGGTCCTTTTAAATTATGGTGTGACGGCACTAAAGAAAAATCAGTGTATTGATTAATATTTTTCCCGTTACAAAAGCATACGGCCATAACCTGTAAGACTGTCGCAATACGGTAAATGACGCACTTCACTCGCTTGATTAACTCGGTCCACGGATTGTCTACCTTAAATTAGACCGAGAGCAATTATAAAAGTAAAATGGAGGTTTTTCGGCTTTCCCAATGTGCTGGTTGTGTAATGAAGCTGATTTTCTTATAACAACCATACTTAACTTATGTGAATCATACTGATAATGTATTTTTATGTTATCATTATAATTGATTTAAAATCTTTTACCTCCTACCTTAAAGCCTATGTGAAGGATTATAATTTATGAATAGGGGGTTGGCGTGCGAAGCGCACAGGAGGGCGGAGCCCCACTAGTATATATAAATATATACATGTATGTGTGTGTAAATATGTTGGTATACATCTAAACTTACCAGCTAGTAGTTGCGAGATGTTGTCGAAAGTCCGGAAGTGTGGTTTGATCGAAGTATCGAAAGCAATGAGGGTTCGACTGGCTTCGTCGCACCAGTTCCAAAAGATTAGTCGTTGCTGGCGTGCCTCAAGATCTGACAGTAGCAGTGACAAGTTCTTTGCAACGGTTGTATCAATTTCATTTACGTTTTGACCATCGATTATCACCATAGTCGTATTCTTCATCACATCGCACCTGGAATACGTTCTTTTTATTTTTGTTTACCTATTACGTCTTCGATTTCTCAAAGTTAGAGCATATTATCAAGGCCGAATATTTGGGAATATAATATTAATTGCTTTCTTGTACAGCCAAAATTGGCTTAAATAAAAAATTAAATACCGTGATATGATAATCATTAGTGCGTATCTCTTACAGGGTGATCACTGGGCGAAAAGTTTTCCTTTCTATTCCAAGGTTATTTAAACGCCCACAGTGTAAAAAAATTCCCGAGGTGTGAGACATATTTTTTTCTACTTTAGACGTTTTTCTTTAACTTTGATAGTTTACTTTGCCCTTGGAAGAAGTATCCTATTTCTCCACTGTAGACCATTTTTTTATTTAGTTTCATTTGGATGTACATTGGTATGTATTTTTAAATTAATAGAACATGCAATTTAGAGCCAATATTAATGGATGAGGGGCTTAGCTCATAACCACCAAAGTTGATATGCTCAAAGGTAAAAAAACAATGAAATTCATAAAAAAGCAGATAAAATCCAAGTTCAATCATGTTATTTCATGTTATTTTATGAAAAACACAATTATAAAGTCAAACATGATGCTGAAAAAGTATATTCGTATGAAGAAAAAAATTGTAAAAAAGGTAATAGTGTTTTATGCATTTACATTACCTTATATATATGATATGTATGCTTTTAAATTGTAAGCAGTTGGAAGCATTTCTTTTTTATTTTTTCACAGAAACCTGCTGAATAAGTAGTATGAAATTCCTTTTGGAGAGTCACATGCACTTACACTTGTAAGGTCCAATATTTCCTTTCTTAAAATTACTAATAAGGTTTTTAATTGAAAATGCCATGAAAAATTTTGAATAGATAGCAAAGTGAAATTTTAAGAAGTGATTGAAGAATAACTTTTAAAAAAAAGTAAATGAAATTTGGCGTTTAAAAAATATTTTTTTTTCATTCTATAAAATACTCAAGTCTTCCATATGCGCATGGCAACGTCTTTAATGACTAGTAATCATTAGTAAATGACGTAAAATTGTTTTTTACCTATTTTATAAATTAAATAAACTATTTTACATGTATACTTAAAACTTCAATTAGAATCCACCACAGATTATTAGAAAAAAAGATTGTTGTTATTGTATCAATGGTATCTGACATGTGTGTTTAAAAAGTGTGTTCAAAAAGCTAGAAGAAAACGTAGACAAGTAAGTAAATTTGGCTTTGAAGCAACAATGATGATTATCAAGAAATAAAACAGTCCCAATTCGACTAAGAATAAAATGAAGTAAGTGATATAATGATGTATATCTTGTTATGGTTTATTTTTATTTTTATCATAATTAATTAAAACATAGCTTATTACAAGTGATTAAAATTGCTATGCATTATTGTTCATGAAAATAACGTATTGTTATTTAATTATGAATTACAATCATTTATTACTGAAAAAATTGATAGTAATAACTAGTACTTAAAAAGGTATAAGATAGTGTTTTAGTTTTACTAACTCTTTAAAGGACCAAATCAATAATATGAACGAACCTAATAATAGTCAAACGCACCTACACTATAGTTATGTACTAATTTGCTCTTAACCCTTACGTTTTAATAAGTTTACTACTAAAGAAATAAAATTGACACATCAACATAAGTTTGCACGGCATGACTTGCA
Source organism: Copidosoma floridanum (assembly GCF_000648655.2). The sequence goes on along the minus strand of NW_019379778.1, from coordinate 133,294 downwards.
CTTTTGTACTTGCCATTTGTTCATAGTAATAATTTGACAAGATCAGAGAATTAAAAAGGAAAATATGTAGGTCATCATAGTTCTGTGATTATCTCTATTGTATACTTGAGGCACCCACTAAACAATATAAATTGTAGAGTTTACAAATAGAAGGGAAATCCCTGATGAAGACGTACGCATTAATCATTATTTGATAAGTATTCAATGCAAAGTTAAAATAATATGAAAGAAATTGCTAAGATTTAACAAAAGAAAGAAGAAATAATGAAGATTACACGAAACTTTATGCAGATGAAACTAAAATGAAATACTGAAAATAACGAATCCGTTTAAATACATAGCAAAAAAAAGACAAACAAAAATGGAGAGAAGGAAAAAAAGGAGGGCAGATAGTATTACCATATTTTCTTGGACTATGGCAGTTGTATTGAGAAAAATGATGAGTACTTTTGATACGTAAAATAAGCTGATATAAATAAAATAGTCAGAACTATTCAAAGAAGAAAAAAGAACTGAAAAGAAAAATATGTAAAGTTAATTTAATAAAAGTGTAATACAAATAAAAAGTTAGTAAACAGAAAAGAAAGTAATTACGGGTACAAAAAAATCATAAAATTCTAAATAAAATAATATGACTCGTTACATAAAAAAAGTACAAGTGTGGTATGGAAGGAACTGGACTCAATACAACTGTGATAATAAATACTGAGTCATCTGAAAAATTCATGATGGTGATACTACTTAACGAGCAAGTAAGCAAACAAAAGTAATGATAAGTTTGTAATTGAATTGAAACACAAGAAAAGCAAGAAGAATGTATGTACATTGAAAAAATAGTTGTGGTAACCGTAAGCGATTCTGATTGACATGTAGTAGTTACACCCAAAAAATCCCTAGTCTGTATTGTTGCTGGATTAAGTTAAAGTTCAAGACAACAGTATGCAACTCACCAGGACATGACTCGTTCACGTAGGTACTCGGCTGCTGGAAAGCTGAGTGACTGTTGGGGCGAGACTAGTAAGACGGGCAAGTCATTAACCAAGCGCTCTTCGATCAGTAGGGTGGGCCGAGCAGTACCGTAAAGCAGCAGAGCCAGATTTGTCGCTATCCCTGCGACGATGCCATAATCAAGTCCAGCGGTGAGACAAAATATGAGGGTCACCAATAGGGGAATCAGATCTATTTCTGTGTGTATTTTGGACAAAGTTATGTTAATTCAAGCTATAGATGTTGGCAATGTTTTTTTTTTACTTGTAAGCTTTTTACCAAAAAAAAATCAAGAAATTCTATTGTATCAAAGTAAATGTCTTATTTAATTCATGCACTGAGAGAAAATAAAATTACTGTGTCATTCCACCGTCTAGGGACTTCTTACTTTGGCCAACATAATTTTTACCAATCTGGACAACTAATTCTATTGTACAAACAGTAAAAATCAAGGTACCTACAACAAAAACTACTGCTCTAAACATTAAAAATTATTTATTATTCATATGATAAAAAAAGCCTCTAGACGACCGAACTGTACCATATTACTGTTATCAACAAAGACAATAGTTTCAAAGCTTACTCTTAGTCCTCCATAGCAGATGAAACAGGTGAATTTCCAGCATGTAGTACATGGCGACTATGATGACGGCAGCGAGGGTGGCCTTGGGAATGAATCTGAGGGTCGAAGTTAGGAGGCCACAGGCGAGAAGAACGAGGCATCCAGTGATGAGGCCGCCAAAGGGTGTCTTCACGCCAGAAGCGTTGTTGACAGCAGTGCGGGTGAAACTACCTGTCGTTGGCATCGAGCGCACGAAGCTACCGAAGACGTTGCACAGGCCCACGGCTATCATTTCTTGGCTCGAGTCTAGCGTTTTACCCTTCGCTGTGGGAATAGGGTCTTTACTTTATTTTTGTTTCCTTGAATAACTACTGCTTTTGTATGTTGAGAAATTGAAGCGTCATGAACCTCACAACTATTGTACTGCCGTCCAACGGAAAAAAAGGTATAAGGGACATTTTTGTCGAAAATGAGTTATTTACACCAATCGATTCGTCAGAAAATTCTGCGTCTAATAGCATATCTATAAATTAAATATCTTATACCGTGGTTTAGTGATAATTGATTGAAAATTGTAAAAATTGCTAATAATTTTCGTCAGCGATCAAAAAATAGTATATTACTCACCTAGGGAGGAAAAATAAAGAATGTCTCAGATCGCAGGCAATTGAAGCCGAGGGCAATAATCATGCGATCTGAGGGATTCTTTGTCTCCTCCCGTGGGTTGTATACGATTTTTCATCAATCCTGCGCCTAGAGAAGGAGTTTTCGTACCGCGAAGCGGGACGAAAGTTCTTACTTTCGGCGCAGTATGATGAAAAAGGATAAGTGACACAAAATGTAGAAATCGCGCCAGGCAGATATCATAAGTGCACTTTACGTTATAAAGTCGATGAGCACTGCCTTGGATCCCAAAGTAGAAAAAGGGTAAGCCCCATAGAATAAGCTGTATTGCTGCACTCACCTTTTTTTTACGAGGAAATTGCGCCGAGTTAGAAGGGTAAGTACAGATTTTCATAGTTTCCATCGAAAAATCATTTTTCTTTTGTGGGAAATAGAATAATTATATCATACGTATTTACATAAAAAAACAGTTTTTCTGCGGTCCAAAACTCAAATTATCATTGATTTTTGAAGATACTTAGTTTTCCTTTATTTTCTCAGTTTGTCTCTCATGTCACTCATACCTTTTTTCCGTTGGACGGCAGTGTTCAGCCAAAAACTTTTTTTTAAGTACTAGAATCCCGTTTTTAACATGAAACAACATTTACAGAAAAAATACTACAACGGCTTCAAGATACCACGCCTATTCTTGAGGGTAAAATGAACCACGATGACAAATACTAGACTCATAATGAGAACATCTCCGTTATTACCGAGTACTTGATATACTGTACGAGTAGTGCCAACTAAAATGAAAAACTAAAGACAGCTATACGTAAATGAAATCCAAATGACACTCAAATAAATACAAAAAAACTCCATGACCATATTTACTTAGGTGAGTCAAATACCTTCACAATTTCTCGAATCCAAAAACAATATCGTGTATAAAAATTAGCGAACTTGTTGGCATATTACCAAAAGACTTGGCAATGGCGATACTCTCGAGAAGGGCGATCAGAGGCACCGATATGACACTGCCACCGTAGATTTGCAGCATGTCCACAAAGTTATAGGTGACATTATTGTGGGTGGTGGTGAACGGTGGCGGGCCAAAGGGTGGCAGACCCTCGGTTATGTTGACTGTGATTTTGAAGGGCTCGATATCCCTTAGCGAGTAGGCGATACTCATGCCTGTCACTACGACCACCGCATTCCTCGCCAAGCATATCAGCCACATGCATTTTTGCGCTAAGTTGCCCCGTCTCTTCCCTGGTAGATTCTGGAAAGTTGTCAACTTCATTCTGGATGGAATATAGGATATCAGTCGAAATAATCAATTAGTATTATCAGGAAAACATGTGGACGCCCCACTTTTCAAGATGTTCCACGTTGACGAACTACAGCCTCGGAAATATAATCGCTTAAAACTTTTCTTATGAGATTTGTTATCGAGCTTTAAATTCAGATCAATAAATTGACTAGTAAAACTCACGTTTGCACAAACTATTTTTTTTCGTATTTCAGTTTACGTTTACTTTTTATCATTCAGTGTTATAGATTTCAAGTCAATGTCACAATTGTTCCTTATAGGGACGGCCGGGTGAAGGAAACTGCTCATTCAAATTTAGGTTTAAAAAGCAGATAACTCAGATTTTGAGAGAAGAAGCAAAAGGCTTAGTGAAAATTTTTTCTATTGGCAATACTGTTTTATTTATAAGCACGAATTTTCAAAGACAAAGTCTTTCTGCTATCAAGATCATACACTTATTTTGTAATACTGAAACAATAATTATTCCGAGTAATCTGCTTTGCAGCCTAAATCTCAACCAGCTGTTGTCCTTTACCTACTCATTCTTATGCATTAGATTTTTGGACTTAAGTTTGAAATGAATACTTCTTCTCGATGCATATCTATTATTTAAACATTAGATCAATCGTAAAACCCACTTACGTGTGACAAATGAAAGTTTAAAAAATTGTATTTTACACTCGCCACTTTCATTTTCATGCCAAACTTAATTTATACAAAATACTAACAAGAGAAAAATTTGTAATGATACTACTTATGAATTCGTTGACATTTTGTTACTATCTCAGTTTTTATACATATACTTATAAATATTTCGTATTAATTACCATAATTACTTTTTTTATTACTGATGTTATCTTTTGACTAATGTTGAGTGTTCTCATTCTTCAAGAAATCAAGATATCGTAAATAGCAATATATTTTCTTTAAAAAAGGGAAAACCAAATAATCAAGTCATTACGTCACCTTTAACACAACCAGAGCAACAATCGAACAGATTCCAAGCACGGAATCGCTAGCCTTGGCTTGAGAATACTGACTGAAAAGTTTTTTGATGGCATCCAAGAAGGAATCAGTTCGTCCTTTAATTCCTAATAGCGTTAACATTTGGGACGAGGCTATGATTATTGCTGAGGCATTGGTGAAGCCACTGATCACAGGCAAGCTTATAAAGTCCACGAGAAATCCAAGATGAAGCAGACCCATTGTTGTTATTATGCAGCCTGACAGAAAAGTCAGTAAAACCTGTTAGCATAAAACGAATTTCCTCAAGTGATTTAAAATACTAAGATTCTTAAAAAGTATTTTAACTCGGAGATTAACGATCCATTTTTTTTAAACATCAGGTGTTAACACCATTTATCTTCAGCTTATGAATATTCTTAAATTCATGCAAAAAATAAACCAGAATATTCCAGCCATCTGTTGTAAAAAAAAGTGCCTTTTTCTGAGGAACTCTAAACCCAAGGTTTTTTTTTAATATTATTGATTCTAAAAAGTTTGATAAAATACTGCGAACACGAAGAATTCACGCAATATATAGAAAAATTAGAAAAACCTTTTTTTTTGTCAATTAAATTTTACGTCCATTACGATCAGTTCACACATACAAGATCTTTTTATAAAGATCTAGGCGTAGCCATCTTCGATTATTGGCGAAAATTATTGTCAGTTTATTCTCAACAGAGAAATTAAATGAGCTTTAAATAAGTATATGTACGAACCGCCAAGTCCTCGCCATACGATGCCACGAAGGAATGCGTCAGCAAACCCATGATTGCTGTTGGTCCCACTGTTACGTTCCTGGTGCTCCCGAAGAACATGTATACGAAACATCCCATGAAACTACTATACAATCCATACTGAAAGATAACACAAAATAAGTTTGACACCGTTTGAAATCGACCTATACCTTATTCTACTGGAGTGACTAAAACTACTTTTTGACTTGAAATAATTTGTGTTTTCTAAGCAAGTTGAAGAGTTGATTTAAGAGGTACGGCTGTTCTAGTGGCACGTGAATTTTATTGCTGGTTATATTTTTAAAAAATGAAAATGGCAGGATATTGTTCTCAAATTTCGCGGCTGGCTCCACAGCTAAGGGTGATTTGGTCTTAGGCAGTTTAGAAAGTTGAGATAAGGACTAGGGTAAGGGTGGAAAGATTTATTAAGAAATTTTAATAAGAAAATTTGAACAAGGATTATGGGTTTAGTTGGATTATGAAAGATAGGGTGAGGGACTTTACTAGTTGGGTTTCAGGATCAACTCCCTCCACGCAGAGATGATTAACGGGTGACCGTGAAAATTACTTAAACAGGTAAGAAAAATACAATGAGTAAAAACACACATTTTAATAAACAATGGAAAACAATTAAAAATTACTTAAACAGGTAAAAAAAACACAATTAATAGAATCATACATTTTATTAAACAACGAAATGTCTAGTAAGTATTGTATACATCAGGATACAAATTTAATAATGAAAGTAATGTGTTTCATCTACATAGCCTCAAATAAGTTGAGGTGCTCACTCGTATGATTGTGTAAGCTTGTGACATGCTACATGTAGCACATGTTGCTCTTTAATGTTTGCTATCACATATAATATATTAATTTTTATATAATTAGTATCATGTCTCTCGTATCTTTTACTTTATTTAAACACAATATTTTTTTTGCTGTTTCCACACATACATTAAATTTCTAATTACATTCATAATACGAGTTAAAAAAAAATTACTTAAGCGTTAACATGGATCATCACTGAAACGTCACATATTTGTGTGACATTTATTAGATACTAACATCTTTAATATCATCATGCAAACATTTTTGAAACGAATGCACGGTTACATTCAATTCGGAAAATAACAGCACGTGTGAAACACATGAATTTCTCTCTTGAGAGTAGATATGCAAGTACTGTGATCAAGTAATTAAGCTCATGTTCCCTGGCATATCCAAAATAGAATGTGATCAACAATTAGTCTGCAGCTGTGGACACGTTCATGGGAGGATTCTTTATTATTTTCAAGATCAATAGCATTTCCGTAGACGGAAGTTGGTGGAGGCTTGTGGGTGCTGCAGTGTGGAGACTCCCTTTGATGGGTTTGCATATGGTTCGTCAAACTACTACTTTTTTCCTTGTAAGCTTTTGAACATCTAGAGCAGGTAAATGGCTTCTCACCGGTGGTGTGAATCCTCTCGTGCTTCAGAAGGGCACTCCTTTGTTTGAAAGCTTTCGAACATCCCGTACAGGCAAAGGGCCTCTCATTGGTATGGAGCCGCATGTGCACGACGAAATTACTTTTAAGGCTGAAGGCTTTCGTACACACTGTGCAGGTGTAAGGCTTCTCATTAGTGCGACTTAATTCGTGTATTGCAAGATTTGCTTTTATGGAAAAAGTTCTCGAACACTTCGTCCCTTTATTGGTAGAGATTCTCTCATGTTCTGTGAGATGGCTTTTTGGATGAAATATTGTGGAACATCTGTAGCAGCTAAAGCACCTTTTGTTGTTGTGGATACATTTATGTTCCGTGAAGGTAGAATCTGAAGCACATGGTTTACCACACAAATCGCAGTTATGGGTACTTTTTGTAAAAGTCCCAAAACTATAGCTGGAACTCTGCTCTCGACTGTTGTCGGTGATTGGAAGACAAAGGCAGGATGTTTCAGAAGTTGTTTATTTTTCTGTCAAGAAGAAAAGTAAAAATGTTATTCGTCTCAGAAGGGATTCGAGAATATGAATATACGTTCATTGAAATGTATCATAATTTTTTTCCCGTTATAACTATTTTAATGCGCAACGTGAAAATTATCAAAAACATGATTGTAAAGCTTGAATAATTAAAAACAAAGATACCAAAATTTGTTTAAAGTCAATAGTTTATTTGATTTTTAATTGGTAACAATTATCAACTGACAACAATGGTGTATCAGTGAAACTTCATTGGTTAAGATATTGCCACTGCACAAAGCTTATTATTTTTGGCCTTGTAAAAAAAGTTTAATTGCAAGCTTTCATTGTGCTAATCGAAAATAACTTTCTGGTTAATATGAGGTGTTAAACTTTTCCAACGAAATGTTTTATTGTATTAAAAGGACACAAAGAAAATTCAGTCAGACTTAAACACAACTTTTTTTTTATTGAAAAGAATCTTACCTTTTGTATTGTATTTGGACATCAAATTGAAGGATTAATAACTATTGCTGTGTTTTCACAAATAGTCACTGCATCGAATTTTGAAGTTAATCAAACGACAAACATTCGAGACGATTTTAAAAGTGTGACATATTTCAAATTCTCCACATACGTTACTCAAGTTCAAAATGTAAAAATATATGAATACGCACACTTTGCAGTAAAAGTACTAAAAATTCATCAGATATTACTCTAGAATTACCCGAAACTTTTCTATTCTACAAGTGTGACGTCAACCTAAAAATAGTCATAACTTACATTGGTATACATTTAATGTTTGAGTTAACAATCGGAAGCGCCTCAGATACAGCTCTAGACTAAAATCGTAGATATTATAAAGTAACCCTGATCTTCATCATCCTTACAAAAATTTCAAAAAATTCTCAAAAATTCCCTTGTAGCTCATTGGTATGAAAAAACTCATGATAAAGAGCCATGTGTTGATCACCCAAGTTATATTACATTTGGCTCGTGTAGACTAATATGCCTTAGGGCAAGGATAGTTTCACGCGATGTGGTAGGTACCTATCCCATGACTCTGACTGATGTTTAAGCTCTGCGACGCTGACTACGCCACGAAACGACAGATTGAAAGTATAGCACTATACAGAAAAATAGATTCATCATTTTGCAATATAGTTGTAAGTGTAAATTTATGTCACAATGGTCTTATCAAAACTGACATTGAATCGATATCTTTGATATTAAAATCCATTAAATGGGGACGCTTGACTGTCACACATGTGTAATATTTTAAAATCTATTAGGACGTACTCTGGCATTGGTAAAAACTGTAAATTCTAATTTGGTGAATCAAACGATTATGAAGATACCGTGTTATCGTCCTTCAACTGAAATGCTTAAAACAAAACAATGTGGCCAAGCGGAAGGAAAACGCTAACTCTTATGTAATCCAGCTTGTGGCATTTTCAGTCAAAAAGGCTTCAAGTGAGTGACCCCTGTTATTTAATGTACTCCTGTACAAGTGAATGCATAAACTAATATCTCGTTTATCACGGCATTGAATCACTCGTTCAACTACTTTTTTGTACTAGCAAACAGTTGTCGGAGTAGTTTGTTTGCATGTACTTACATGCAGTGTTGTTAACAGGGATGATATTTGAGTATTGTTGCTTGTTATCAACATGGTCACCATCTTATTTATATTTGAATTAATTTATTTCTTTATTAATTTACGAGTTAGCATAAAACATTATTTATTCACCATGCTAACGTAAAATTCCTAACTATTAACAATTTTAAGAATAAAAGCCCAAAATCTTCTATGTTAGAGGTATACAGGTTCGTATAAATTTATCTGTATGATACATTCTGCTGAATAATGAGGACCATAAATAGTGGCTGTCTGACACATAAACCCTATATATGCACTGGACATGTAAGAAGTTTAAACTAAATTAATTGCTACTGTGAGTAAGTAGTAAGGAACTAGAGTTGCTAGTGAAGAGTAGAAAGCCAAGAGGCTGTTGGCGGCAGGCATTGGTGGAGATAAAATGCTGATAGTTTTCTTTCCAAGCCTTTTGACGAAAGACCTTTAGTATTTACCAAGGGGGAATATTCTTTTCATTGACGTTAATTTCAGCTGTGAGAACGACTATTCATTATTTCGACAGTAAACTACAATGCTGCAAAAATTAAAAGTCAATGCCAACTACTTATAACTGGCTATTAAAATAATGAGCTTTTTTTGACACAGCTGTACTGCTGAGCTGTTGCTAAAATCAATAACGATAAAAAAGACATTCTTAGTTTTGCCACAAAGTTGAAGTACATTGTTGTATTTTTAGACCCCCCTCCCCCACATAAAAACTTACACTTAACAAATGTCATCAACTGACATGAAGATGTACGAATTTTACCAGTTTAATCGGTGCAATTTTACACTGACATTAAAGTGTTTCGTTATATCATTCGTATTCGCAACTTCTCTTATTTAATATTTATTGGATTGCTATAAGAAAACTGATAACATTACAAAATGTACTACTAGTAGTGCAAGTCAGATAAGTCAAGAGTCGCCTAACCTCTTTCATGTGAAAGGACACGTACACCTTTCTTTACTGCTTAGTATTTGAAAAACATTAATTTTTCATCAATATCAATCACTATTAGTCTTTGTAGGCACTTTAAATGTTCCTTTGTTTATTTAGCTCTTTTTCTTTCAAGTTATTTGAAAATTGTTGCAAGTATTAAACATGCGGTATACTGCTGAGCCAAACGATAAAAATAAAAATATGATGAAGAATTTTGTAAAAGCTATAATATTTTGCATAACACAGCGTCTTAATGTCCTAACAACACACTTTTAAAATACTCCGTCTTTAATTGAACAAAAAGATTCTTAAATTTACATTAAACAGCAAGTTGTGTAGCTTTACCTACAGCTAAATAATTAACATTTTTATCTATCATTTTGAAAATAAGTAAGTCCTAAAATAATAGGACTTTAAACTCTAATGGGCTTAGATTTAGTTAAAAATTCACAACCGCAATTTACAAATTAGTGTAAATTAACAGTACTTCTTGCTGTAACTAATTTCAAATGGTTAGAACAAAAAGTTTGTTACTGTTACCAAATAAACTTGTGTAACTATGTTACAACCAAACTTTTTTGGTTAACTAAAGTAATTTTTTTTTGTTTAATGAAACGCAATTGCAAACGATTTATATTTTCTGTCTTGATTCTCAGATTACTAAAGTATAGAATTAACTTGATTAAATATTCAAATAAAAACATAGGGTACATTTCCGTACATGACCTTGAAATCCATGAGATGTCTATCTATTTTCAAATCGTGAGGGCAAATAAAAAAAATCGTCCGGATATAAGCTGCATAAGTTATGTCATCAAAATTTTAAGAAGTATACTTTATAAATATTAAAATGATAGTTCATTAATGTAGATACTTATTTTGATTATTCTTACTAACACTGCTCTTAGCACTCATACTTCATTAATGTACTAGTGATTTTAAATTAACAAAATATGACTTGAAATATTATTATTAATGACATTCAAACTAACTATCTGTACAAAATTTTGAAGTGCATTAATCTACAATTAAAATTAATTGAGTCCTGTTGAAAAATATGCTTCTTTCATAATACGATATCAGTGAGCCACATTTGAGGCAGCTCTTATAGTTACTAAAACGGTCTTTCATACGTACCAGTATAATTTATTAAATAAAACACACAACACAACAGCAGCTCGTACTCTTTAAAGTCATTTGGATTTTATTGACTATGGTGAGGCTGGTGATAGCACGTAAATTATATAGATTGTTGATCTAACATAATCATGAAAAATAAGCAGTGTAAGAAGTCCAATCATGTGATATGATTCAACTTATCAGTATTAACTAATGTTTTGAACCAGACAGTAGATCTGATTATTGGAAGAAATAGTTTGTGAACAGCTTGTTGACTCTGAGTTTTTTACGTTTTTAACTCTAATTCAAATTTCAGCTAAGATATAAAGAATATTCTTTCAAAGACCAATAGTTTTTTATATTGATTATATATATTAATACATAAAAGATTCATCCCCAGAAACATTAGTTATCAGAAAATATTTAAAAAGAGTGTGACGTACGTAATATACCTTGTAATGGTGAGTAAAAAAAATATCGACTTATTACCGTTGAAATTTTTCACGCACGACGTTTGGTACGTAAAATTTTAATTTTTTCTATGTCATAAATTTTTTACCGTTTCCTTCAAAATACAAAAACGTAAATCACAATAATAACTCTTTGGTTGTAAAATAAATGGTTTTAAAACTACATTCCAGCAATCGGATGTGTAACAAATCCAACAACTTGTATTGAAAGGACTATTGCAATAAATCTGAAGAACCAAAAAAAAAATAAATAAATAAATATCAGACCTGAGGTGGTAATCCAGCAACATCGGCATAAGCGATTCCTTGAGGTATGACCGTGAGGCCGACGGTTATGCCAGCCAGAGCGTCCTGCATGAACTTTCCCAAGCTGTAGTTGGGCAGCCAGGCTGTGATGGGGAGGCGGCGGTGAAGCTGCTTCTGGAAGGTGCAGCCATTGGGTTGTTCCCCTCTCATTTCGCTGCCTGCGCGAGCAAAAACCGGCAACAAATAATAAAACACGTCGTTACCATGCTGTGACATTTTGATGTTAGTATCGACTATCCCCAACGCCACTAATGTCACGTTCATCTACGAGATCAGTTGTGCGAGCAACACACGTCTTCAACAAACTGCGATATACAAAGTCACTTATCTGCTTATGAGTAGTGATTGTGCTTTATCTATATTTTCTCAATACACGTGTTATAGTTTAGTAGATACAAACTTGTACTACTTCAAGGTTTGAACTATTCACTATGAGATTAATTGTTTCTATGTATACATGCATGCGTGGGCTTTTTCGTTTTATTTTTATGGATTGTATAGGATTATATTTAAAATATATAGATTTCATACTAGTTATTGTTGTCATTTACATTCTTTAACCAATTGATGGAATATGGCAACACTTTTTTTTTAAATTTAGGTAATTACGTGATATTTCTAAATTAAACAATGTAATAGTTGAAAGGTAGTATATTTGTAGCAACAAGCATAATATAACGTTATAAGTTATTTATTGTAAATCACAGCGTACAATAAAAAGGCATGCAATAATTTTTGTTCAATGAACGATGAGACGGCATTGACAGTTAATTGTGAAGGCTAAAAAGAGTCAAGATTAGAAGGTATGAACACTTGTATGCTTACATGCTTGACCTGTAAAATAAACGAACACGATGAAATATGTATCAAATGTCACCTGTCCTAAGATAAATTGAAACATTGATACTCCGACAACTTATGTAACCACACTAAAACATTGAAACCACGTAAAAGTATGTTTGTACAAGATGGTTCATTACATGCTATCGACAATCATTGAGAGATCTACTTGAGTTTTTGATTCGTTTTTTGTGTTATAAAAAAAAAGTACGTTTTATCTCATCCATTTAGTTATTTATATATTTCAGAATAAAAAATTAGCAATTTAACACGGGCTGTTACGGGAACAATGTTATGACCTAAGAATAACTTATCTTAGTAATAATGAAGAAATCGAAAAAAAATATACTTCGATACTTCAAATACTGCGGATTCATATGATCCTCTGATTTTTACCTGCATGTATCTATACTAATCACAGAGCAAATCTTGATTTTTTTTAATATAAACAAAAACTTTGGTTACGTTTGGTCAACTTTGGTAAAAATCGTTATTTACTACCTCTTAGAGTTGTTTCTCTACATCAACATTTTTATAGCAAAAGTTTATTTGTTCAAAATAGATTCAACAACTATCTTTACAAATTTTCTGGACAGCAGTACGAATTGAATGCAAAAAATCTCATCGAAATCCATCTTACTGCGCCAATTTGAGCTTGCTCAGTACTTCATTTCTTGGACTAAAAGGACTAGTAGAGTATTATCATACCTTATGTGGCTAACTTCACAGTCCTTTCATTCAAAAGTTGAGAGGGAAAATAACTTTCAATGAATTTAAGCATATTATAACCATCTACATTTATTACTCGAGGAAACTTTATTATCCATGGTGCTAACTTCGTTTACTCCTCGTAAAAATCATAGTTTAGGGTATACGAGAAGTCATATGACAGTGAAACCTAATGCAGGTGACTTCAAGGGGCTTTCACTCAAAAGTTGAAAGGAAAAATAATTTTCATATTGATTTGAGCATTCTAGCTCTAAGGGAGACCGGGGCGGGATGGAATCTGGAGTTGTATGGGTTTTTGCTGTACCTCACTATCTAATCAGCGAATTATTTTAGAAAAATTACTTTTTGTTCGTTAAGTACAAGTCGATAAGGAAATTGCAAAAATGTGATTTTAAATTTTTCTAACATAAAGGAAGAAAAAAAATTTCTTCTGTCAGGATATTGGCCGTGGCACTTTTTCAACGTATAAAAACAATACAGATAGCGAATTCATGGACTCAAAGTAAAAACATCAATCGTAATATTCATTATATTTATTACGATTTTACATCCCTTTCATAAGAGTCAGAGCTTTTTGTACCTGATGAGGGCCAGGACAAAACGTCGTTTTGTTTTTTAATAAATATAAAATATGACAGTACTACCATTGGACGTTGTTTTTAATTCTTTGCCAACTGTCATTGGACGTCTTATTTGAGTAAACTAAATTAGATCGTGCATCTTGAGTGGATTCATGTATTATATGCAGGACTCCAAAGTCAATGGTGCGACAAAAATGTGTTTGTGTTCAAAATCCTAAAATATATAAAAAATTTCATGGATATTGGTTTATTGAATGTATTTAAGTGCCCATATGAAACTACAAAAGGTAACATTCCGTAAAACTTACAGTTTTATACAAAGTGGTTTTGTAAAATTGTGTTTCACCTCTAAATTTTTGCAGACGATGGTCTCATAAACCTTTAACATATAATATAATGTGTGTCTATTTGCTGTGAGGAGTTTTTATACTATATGATACATGTGGACTCAGCGATACAAATATACATTGCGATTGATAAGGAGCTTGTGGTAATCGGTACTTTCAGTATATGTGAATTTGAGCAATAAGATATCCATAAAAATTTAATAATTGGCTAAAAGTAACTACAGTACAACTTTATTACAAGTTTAAATTAATCATACGGCACCATAGTGAAAAACTTTCCAAACAAAAAAGTTTTAATTTAATGAGCTCTACCACTTTTTATCGACCACTCAGTTGTAAAGTCTCAATTTTTCTTTTTTGTATGCAATAAAGGATTGTTTTCTATTTTCGTGTCAGTTTTGCATTATGAAGCATTTGTATTGAATGCTATAGTAAAATGTTTGATATAAAAAAGTTGTATTGTTACAACTGCACATGCAACAGTAAAAAAAACTGATTTTTTCGTCTTGGAGCGCTGCAATGAAAGTTCCGGCAAAATTTTTCTCTTTGACAAAAACAGAGAAAACGTCGATGTTGAATTCGAAGCTACTCGTAAAATTTAAGCCTATTTAAATAATAATTACTTGGGTTGGACAAAAAACTTGATTACCTGCACACATACACACTTGCATACTTCGTGTGATTAACAAAACAATGCGATCTGTGAGTAAAGGAATTTTAACAAAATCAGAAACTCTGATTCATAGAAGCGAACTCGACATCTTCAGTCGTGATCCAATACTACCTAAAACTCTAATTAAAACTCAACGTTATATTAGAAGGAATAAGAATTTTTACATAAAAATTAATCACTTGCTTTTTTATCATTTTAAAACAATACCTTTTAAGGCCACGGTTGTTTCAGAAAGATATCTGTTTTGTATATGCTAAATTTTTTTATAACTAATTACCTAGTAGTCTAGAAAAATCCAAAAAAAATTTGTACTGGCTACCTTATTTATTTTTGAAGATAAAAATGGTTAGCTTAAAACCAGAGGCATGTTTAAGGTAGTTGTTTCCCAATATATAGGTCAATCGTATACATAGATTACAATACCAAGGTTATGTTCATATATTATCATCCCGTATTTAAAATATCAGAGAGAAATGTGAATGCCTTTGCGTATACTTGTACGCACATAAACGTGTACATTTATCTACTTGTACTCATATGATAATGTGACGTTGCCCCATACGCGATACTTACTTGGTTATCTTCCAAAATCAAACGAAAAGCACTGTTTTGATTACTATTACTTTAAAACTATATGGTAAAAAATTTTCATAAAAATATATGTGTTTCTTTACTGTCTTTTTACAGTAATTTTTTAATTATTTATAGATATGGGGTAAGTAACACTTTTTAATATAATGGGGCTATGTAGTGTTTGCACCATTGCTCCAATGTTAAAAGAGTGATTTTTTGACGAGGATATTTCAATAATGACGTGGTAAATTGGCACAAATTTTTTACACATATTCCTCAACGCTTATATTAGTTTTGCTGAAAATTTTGTTCCTTTTTAGATACTTTTCATTTAGGAAACAACCACCTGAACTCTCCTACCCATAAGAATATTCTCCGAAGTAAATGAAGGATATAAAATCAGTTCCCCTTGAGTTTTCTTGTAAAGTACAGTTTTTAATGATTCAAGTACGTATAACCATGATGTTAGTATTAAAATAATAATATTCAATCTTGTAACATTTAAATTTTACAAAAAAAATAAAAACGACGAATCTTCCATTCCAAAAACAGCAGTACAGACCGACAAATAACATTGGAGTGAATCTTCATGTAGATATAACTTAGTTAGAAGTACTTTGTTTTCAAAATTCATTTTTTTTGTAAATTTTTTCTACTTTTCAGTTTTTAACGTAATTCTAAGAAAATTTCATTCTTTTTCATCGATGAAGTCATGTTAAGTGCGACTTGTTTATTTTCTCATTGTGTCAAAACATCAGCATTTAAAGGTAAATATCTCGGAATCAAGTACCACTATGTACTCAAAATAATTCCCACTTACAAAGGATACAGAAACAGACCTGTAGTTTTTATTGAAACAAGTTTCTAAGAAAATTAGTTTCCCGGGGAACGTCCTTACGAAGTGAGCATTTTAGTGTATACTGTGTGATACCAAGATGCGCCTCTACTACTCTGATGTGACCTTGAGCCTTATTTTGTACGTGTGAGTATACAACTTGTTCAATGCCAATAAGAAGTCAATCACAGCTAAACTAAATTATCGCATGTGTCAATTGCATTATATATTTTGCAGGCTGTACATTACTTCATAAAGAGTGGAACCATCGAGACCCATGCAGGGGCTTTGACGAAAAATAATATGTTCCTTGGGCTTCCACTAACTCGCTCATACGTTATTTTTATCTGTTTCGTGCAAGTAAATACTGGTATTTTTAACCTTATCCAACAACAATTAACGATAAAAATTATCAACGCTTCAAAACTTTTTGGTTTTTCAAAATTTTAACTCCACGTGAAGTTTTTATCTAATAATTGACTTGGTAATCGACCAAAATAAATATTTGAATCGCATAAGATCCATCAAGACTTTGCTTAAACAATGTACAGACCAAATTTCTGAAAAATTTTAGCACTACCGAAAAAGAAACTGTCATCATTTACAAACCAAGTAGGTTTTTAAAGATCTCCCAGCACCTTTTTTTCTCGCTGCAAACCTTTTTTTCCGTCCATCGCAGCACAACAGAGATGAGTTTAAAGAAAGTTTTTGCTCGCACCACTGATTTGCACCGCAACGAGGCCGCTCTCCAAAACCACACTTTACACACTTTGCGACCATACAATCAGTCGAATAAGCGATGCATAGATTCGCTCCAAATGAGAGAAACACACTCGCACGGCAATCATCGTACTCAAAAAAATTCGTCCATCACTACTTAAATGCAGCAAACCCAAGCGGAGTCGTCGATGCCTCTGAGCGACTGGCACATTTTTCGCTCACCGAGTGCGTAAAGCGAAATCGTGTCAGCGCCTCGTGCCGTTTGCTCACTTGTTTGCAATTACACGTGCTTATGGCCGGTGAGCCGAGAAATCGCACGACCAGTTGATTGTCGCTGCCGGACGGAGTTTACGAGCAAGATGGGGCTTCGGGGGATCATGTGGCACCTGTTTTTTTCCCGATCGCGGTTCGATCGAGTTTCAGTCAAGGGGCGATCGAACACCTCTCGGGTGCCACGGAATCGGATGGTAAAAGAAAAGGATTACTCGCGTCACGGGACTCGAGCGCGACAGTCCGATATAGACGAGCCTTTGCAAGGCTGAGAATTGTGTGGAGTAGGAGCCGTGGTTTTTTAAGTTAGTGGTGAGTCTGAGTGTGTGCTTCGTCGTCTGGAATCAGATTATTCATCGTCGCAATGGAGTCATGTAAAAATCGATTGAAAATGGATCGAAATTCTTTGGGTGGACATGATAAATCATCAACTGTTTTAATGCAACGTTGGGGACTTTATCAAATGCCTTGAGCAAGTGTTTTATAAAATTATAGTACGTTATTTGGGGCGGTAAAAATTTTTTTCACGTCAAGTTACAGAGCATAACTCCAAAAAAAAACTTTTTTTGTGAAATTGCCGCAATACAATTCTGAAAGGGAAATAAATTCAGAAAAAATAACGAAAAACTACTTTAAAAAAATTTCAGTATTTTTTAAAATACTTCATAGTAAACTTTATTTAACAAAACTGAGTTATCCTATTATTTTTCGGAAAAATTTATAAAAAAAAAAGAATACGATTCACAAGCCCCATAAAGAAAATTGGACTGAAGCTTACTCGTTTAAGAATACAAATTGATTCCCACATGAAAAAAAAACGATTAAAAATTCTTTTACGAATACAATTTTTTTTTTTTTGGTGTTTTTGCGAGGAAGGTTTTTTTCAGCTAGAATCGTATTATTTTTTCTACCGGGTAATTATACAAAATTACCCGCTGTATAACATAATTAAATTTTTAGAAAAAAGTTTTATCAGGATGAGCTTGCAGATCTGTAAAGTATCGTAATTGCACTCACGTTAAACCATAAGGAAACACAAATGTTTTTGTACCTGCCAGTACTTTGTAAGTTCATCGATTGAAAACAGATTTTTACTTACATGAGCGAACGATTGTGTACTCATTCATTTCTAAGAGATCAAATGATTTATAAAAAAAAAAAAATAATAAAATAATAAAACACACGATTAAACACTCGGGTTTTTTCTGAAAAGTTGACAAAATAAACAAATTAGTCAACAACTTTGGAATGGCAGTCACGTACGTTATCGCTTTGCAACATGTCAGAACTTGGTATCGACTGGACACGGTCTAGGGAGTGATATGCTACATAGGTTGGATAGACAGACAGGATGCGCATAACCATATGGCATTTAATTTGTGCCTAAACACTGTAATAACTTGCCGAGGAGGCCATCCTTGTTTAAATGCGACTACGACATCTGTGGAACAACTTTTTTGCTGCACTTTTTTTTATCGATGCTTTTGTAATAGTTTTACGTAAATTCAATGAAATACGAGCAGCGGGATTTTTTTTTACGTAATTAAAATTATTCACGCATGCTTTGTCTGTGTTTTTTGAATTTATGACTAGTATATAGTATTCTACGTAATAGGCATTATCGTTTTAATCGCTTTTATGGATCCGTACATCACGTAAGAGTCATGTAAACAAAAATAAATCCTTCATGTTCAGGGCCTGTTTAATTTTGATAAAAATACACATTTTCTTGTGAAACTTACATAATACAGTTATTGTCGTCTGTAACAATATTTTCAAGAAGTTTGTCACAGTTTTTCCACAAGTTTTTACAGTATCTGAAAATAGTACTATATTCAACTTTCTTGACAGCAACATAACAACATTAACATTTTTTCAGTCTCTATGAATCAATAAAAGATATGAAGCATTAAACTCTAGCTAAAATCCACATAAAGATGGCAAACAAAAAGCAGAAAGTATGAAAACAACATTGATTTGTTTATCAAGTTATTTATTACCCACATTATCAGCTTTTTGAGCTAGTAATTTTACCGGAATTTCGACGTACGTCAATTTGCATGTGTGAAACAGATAAGTGGCCTTCAGCTAGCAAATAACTATAGTCGGACATGCAAGTAGATACAATGTATTTTGGATTACAGTTCAACTCACAATCTACGCTATAAAAAATAAGTAAAAACTATTTATGTGTGATAAATTGTTCAAAACAAGGACGATTCTAGAATTGTTTCATATCTATTATAATTTACATACGTATACATCTTTCGATGATTAAGTTTTTCTTTAACAATAATTAACTATTCAACGGATCTCGGAGGTAATAAAAGTGCAAGTACTGATTTATATCAATTAAGAAAGACTTTGATCTAGTTTTCCCGATCCTTCACTGATTGTTTCAGGAAATGATTGAAAGGAAGTCGACATGAAACTGAGACTTTCTTAGTGCTTGCAGTGCTAGTGCTTATACGCGAGCCCATCCCGGAGAGGCTTTTAGATGATCCATTCCCAAAAAAACTTACTCTGATACATCTGCACCTTATAATCGGCTTATAAGGTGTCGACTTTCCTGGTAGATGTTCTTTGTGTCGATGATGCATCGCTGCTGCGTGATTGGTGTTGATTTTTCGATGTGTTTCTTGTACTTAGTTTGTGCTATGAAGTGGTAAGGAACAAAAAATCGAATGTCAAGAGATAGTTTTCGGTGTACGAGACCGGAAGTCATCTTTACGACATTCTCATTAACAGATACCCTCTAATCCAACGAATGATAAAGAAACTTACTGTTTACTCAATGTATAGCAGTACATACTATATAATTATTCTACAATCACTTGTTTTTCAGATTTTTTTTGCAAGTAAGAGTAAGTCGTGATTTTATTTTTCAATTTATCAACTATCTGCCAAAACTACCGTGCTCTGCTAACACTCAAGTCACCCGTTTGCTTTCTTCTCTCGAGCCGCTTATTTTCGCTTTTTTTCCTACCTCATTAGATCTATTAGAAGTTACATTGTGACTATGTATTTGTATAGGAGAGGTGGTTCCTTCCTTATACGGCTTTATTTAAAAAACTGTAAAATTAAAATAAATAATAATTTAGGATACCAGGAAACTGTTTAAATTTTCTAAATTTTACACAACAAAGCATCAAAACTGAATATTTTACTCGTAGAAACTTATGTGAAAAGAAGTAGTTTTTTCACCAGAATTTATGAATATTTATAAAATTACATTTAAAAAATAGGCATAAAAAATGATTAAAGTTTCTATAAATTCAAAGACGTTAAATAGAAATATTAGAAAATAACAAGTAAAAATTACGTAGAATCTTGTGTTGTACTTAATCTTTGAGGGTATAATTCACCATTGCATGAGCGACACGGTGCCACATTAATCAATCGCACATAAAATGTTATCGATGGAATATCGAGGTCTCAAAGTTCATATATTAGGTACATATAAGTCATGGAAAAAAGTAATGATACAGGGAAAAAAGCAATTTTGTATAATTCATAATACTCCTCCGTTTATTAAAATATAACTGGTACTCTTTTGCGTTTAATTTTCTTTTGTTAGCAGAGATAACTTAGCTAAGATAACAAGTAAAACTCATGAACGATATATATATATATATATATATATATACATGTATA
>NW_019379778.1:35370-109988 GCF_000648655.2 Copidosoma floridanum | reverse complement strand
ATTAATATAAATTGTACATTTTTATAAAAATGATGTTTCTTTGTATCATACACTATTCTCTAATAGTAATTTTATAACCACTAAAGATTTTTTTAAATCCAAAAATCTAATGTTTAACAGTTTTATATTTTTTTTATTTTTTTCTGATCCTAATATTCTTGTATAAATGATCAATTAAAATGCGAAACTTATCTAGGACCATGGAGATTTAAACTGGCACATGCATACATGAATACATACGTAAATATAATATACTTTAAAATAGACCTGTATATTGTTGATCTTTATTTCTTTAATTTTGTGAGAAATTATTTCAAACAGCTTAGAAAATATTACGTACATGCATCAATGATTAAAAATGATCAAATTGGATTGATGGATATATAATTTACGACACTATACTTACGAAGCAATAATGTTTATCGTTCTTCGTACTCTCTACAGTATTTTTGCACGAACGTGATTGCTTGCTTCGACATTTCAATAATTATCTAAATGTAAGTAAATAAAGAAATGTGATAAAAAAACTCTGAGAAATTTTTTTTCATTTTGATAATATAATAAAGTTAATAGTAGTTTAAATATGTAATTTATAAAATTTTCAAGTTTAGTATACGTGGTAACGTGGCTTATAACTAAAATTTACACAAACAAATTATTTTTTATAACAGCTTGTTCAGTCTCCACTTTTTAAGATTTAACTAAAACATTCAATAAAAAAATTTTGAGTGAATTGTGTTTTTTCGTAAATCTATTATTACGTGCTAAAAAAATAATAGTAAACACTTGTTTGAAGTATTTTATTGCCTAATTACTGTAATTGTTCTTCTGCTGGCAGTACAAAGGAAAACGATTGTTAGTAAATGATTTCTTCGAAAACTGTTCAATTCGCACTATCCTGCTTCTAATTTATCTGCAATGTCTTGTGCATTTAATTTTTTTTTAATACTTTTTTTCAATGACATTCCAGTATTTGTTGATTAAAACACAGTCTTAAGACTCAATTTGCGGCAGTCTGAACCTTTGAAATACTTAAATTGTCATACCTGTCCAAGTTGTTTTAAGAGAAATATTTTGAGACATTGATATTTATCTTCTACACTACTTGAAAAATAGAGAAAATTTGATGATTATGGATTAACTAGTGTATATTGTATCACTTTTTAGACTTTTAAAATCAGATAAAATAATACATCGTTTAGTATAGAAATATACTATAACATATTTCCAGTATGAGCTAATGGCTAAGAAAACAATTTTAGTATAGCAATATTTCGTGTTAATAACGACACCTTCATCTGTTAGAACAGTCTGGAGAAATTATTTTTTTCATTTTCAGGAATTGTATTTGAAATTAATTATTATTTTATCTCTTTTTCCGTATCTTAACAAATTTATAAATTCCTTCCTGGGTATTAATGAAGCAATATCTGATTGATAATGAAAATAATTTGTAAGATGAGATCAACCAGTCATTACGACTACTATTTATCAATCGCTGCAAAAAATCAAGTAGGAAATGTAAAATATCGAAAAAAACCCAGCTTTATAGAGTTACAAGAAATTCCAAATCACATTAAGTAATGGTCAGTAAATAATGATTGCAGCTAAAAATTTTGCATAAGAACATATTCCTTTACTATGTAAAATTCAATTGTAAAATTTATGGTATATAACTCTTATAGATTGTTTTCAATAACGTATTTCAATATAATTAATTACTTATATACACGCAAAGTGATAACGATTTAAACTTCAGTTATATATTTTACCTCGTTTTTTAATACATTACTATTTTGCAGAATCTCTAATGTCTTTATATTTACACCATGTCTTAGCAGCAGTTCTTAGAAGCCAAATTCTAATATAAGTCAAAAACGATGTAAAAATTTAAATGACTATTTATTAAACGGATCCAATAAACAAATTGTAAGACAATTATGTAGCAAAAGAGAAGAAAATTCAATGTAAAAAAAAAGAGCATTCGAATCACAATACCTGACGAGCGGGAAACTATCGATCCACTTGATTCGAAAACTTGCATTTTGTAATGATCTCTGTTTTCTCTGAGAAGCCTTGCCAAATCTTCACTTTTCGCCACAGCAAGCACAACAAGAAGTGAGAATTAAAGAAAAAAAAAAAAAAAAAAAAAAAAAAAAAAAAAAAAAAAAAANTCATCGTCTCGTTAACCATACACATCGGCAAAGAGTGTTGGTATCGCTTGTCGTGTGTTGCTGCTGTCACTGAAGCGCGAAAGCTCAACTGGTCGTTCGTAGTACTTATGTAGGAGCAGTGAAATTGTAATCGCCGGTGCCACTTCTCCTACTCCTTCTCATTCTTTCCCTCTACCTCTATCTCTCTCGCCTTCATTGAAAGCTTTACTCGTAAGCGATTGTTCATGTGTTGATATGCTCGTTTGCTTTACTACACGTGCATATCAGGACGTTCAAGCTTGCATACACAACGTACATGTATGTTGTCATTTCTATTTAGTCGTTGTGGAAGTTGGCGTATGCGTTAGTCTCGTGACTAAGTTGCAGGGATACCAACTACTTGTCATTCATCCAGTGATATGATAGGCAGATGTTATTACGCTTCTAGTGTATTGTGGAAGGAAGTGCATATGATTTTTTGATTGTTTTACTTGGTAAATCTCAGCTCATCAAGATTATTTGGACGTTTAGGTCGTGATTTACCGTGGATGATTGATTGATCGATGAATAAGATCGCGTGGTGATTATTGATGCAAAATTCCTTTGTCATACGATTATCAATTACTTATTGCTGCTCTGGAACTCCAATGTGATTTTCCTTTTTTTTATTTAAAAAATTTTTTTAATTATCATATAAGAGACTGAGAACGTTTAAGCTTGACTAGTTTAGTACTATGATCAAAAGTTTAACGGATCAGTTTTACGCTATTGATGCTCACTATCAAGTTTGTGGATGAATTTTATTTTATGTATGATGAATAAATATTTGTTCGTAGCAATAAATTTTTGTCACAAAAATTACTTAAGACTCTTGACAAAATGTGTGAAGCTAAAACTAGCAAAGTATTTTTTATAATTTAAAAGTTTGCATCCATCATGTTTTTCACAAACATGTGTATTTACACTTCAAGTACGACTTTCTTAACTGTTCAATCATACGACGGATACTTTAATTGTTTACAAACCCAGAATACATCATGCTGTCTTAATTTATTCGTTGTGACTCAAGAAACTTAAGGGCTTATGTAATAGAGTATTTATCGATGTAAAGTTCATGAGATTGTGTAAAAAATTTTACCTATTGTTTGGTATACTTATATCTCTTACAAATATTAATTATTTTACAGTTACCTTTTACTGTTTTCTTTTTTTTAATTTGTTTTTTGTAACTTATATATCTCTGAAAATATATTTTTCTTTCTTTTACTTCTATTATTCTGTACTTACAAAGTTTAATCACTTAATTTTTTTTGTTGATACTTTTATGTTTCTCTCATTGGCTTAGCATCTACTAAGTAATTTAAGTTTTACGTGTCAATCCTACAATAAGAGTTTTTTTTTTAATCAGATGTTGTTGACTTTTAAGTTCTTAAGCCTATAATTCTGATTTTTCTGTTATTTTTTTATCTCTGGATCTCTGTGTAACAACTTTATATAATAGTTACGATGAAATTGTAAGTACAGGTCTTAGCGTAAGGATTACACACTTTCAAGATAAATTCAAC
The DNA here is from genome assembly GCF_000648655.2 of Copidosoma floridanum. The sequence goes on along the minus strand of NW_019379778.1, from coordinate 106,270 downwards.
GACACTGCAAGTTATCACGACAAAAATTTTACAATAATCCACATTATTTCTTATGAGTGCGTATCGTAAACACGAAAAGCACACGATTATCATATACGATATGTATAGGAAAGTATTTACGTGCTCAATAAATACAGATTACATTTTGTCTGCTCAGCTGATGTAATGAAAACATATTGTAATCTAATGTTCGTACGAATTTTTTTCTCAAAAATTAATTTTTGTAGGGATAGCGATTTTAAAAAAGTATTTGATATTATGGTCAACATAGTTTAAATATAAAGCTTGACTAAAATATGTAATGGTATTTGTATTTAAAAACAAAAATAATAAAAATTATTGAGAAATTCCAGCAAAAATTACCATTCCGCACATGCAGAAAATTGGATGCAAGCTGGCAAAAAAGGAAAAAATTATTATTTTTAACAGTTAAAATTATGGTTTGAAAAGTAAAAATTACAATTACAATAGTCAAAATTTCTATACGGGAAAGTAAAATTTATTCACCGATCCTTTTAAGGTTTACTGTTCCAGTATAATTATTTTTATTGTTCTAACCATGATTTTAACTTTTTGAAATAATACATCGAATGGCACTGCTGTCAAAATTTTTTATTATTTAACTAAAAGTCGACGATTCGGTCGTTTGGATATAATATCCTTACCCTCATCAGGTACATACGTCCACAGCATATAATATGTAAAGTCACGGATAAAACAGACTTTTAAAAATAATAACTTTTTCTTTTTTTGCAAACTTGCATCCGATTTACTGTGCGGAATGGTAATTTTTGTTGGAATTTCTCTATAATTTTTATTATTTTTTTCTTTCAGTGCATAGAAAGCAAAATAATTTTTAAAAAAATGCACATCTAGACAAAGAACACACAGAAATTTTTTTTAAAATTGAAAGTTTAAAATTTAGAGTAGTGGAACAGTCCCAAAAAATTAAAAACTGAGATTTTTGGCGTTGTTCCATATTTTTCCTATGACGAAGAAATACATCAAAGGTTTAATAAGAGCTCTACTTCAAACAGTTTTTTAAATCCCCATGGTGATGTAAAAGATGTTTATTTTTTGAAAAAATATTTGTATTACTACCTCCAAAAAAGGGTTTTATTCTGGAATTTTAAAAAAATTTTAAACGTCTCTGAAAATTGAAATTAGGTGCTCAAAGTTTTAAAAATATTTCTGTTTGTATATTTTTTATTGAAAATTAAATTTTCGTAGATTTTTTCAAATTTTTAGAGTCTACCAAGCCATGAAAATAAACAAAAGAAAAAACTTTCAAAATAAGGTTTGACCGATGACACCTACCAAGAGTGGTCTAAGGACTCGAATTTGACATAAGAACGTTTTTTCATGTGACCTTCCGATTGACGAGTCATTTAGAGTACGAGCATTTAGTATATCGGTCAGAGTTTCTATCTTATCAACTACCTCACTTTGGTATATTTCTTTTAATAAAGATTTAAAAAGTTGTTTTTTAATAAAATGACAAAAAGGCCCGCTAAACTGATACGTACTGTTAGGAATCTGTAGAGCCCAAATTTTTTTTAATTCATAGGAAATTGAAAGAGAAAAGTTATGTTCTGCCATCATGAAAGATTACTTTTGCCCACAGCAAGTATACCGATCGAGCGAGTCGCTTCCCATATCATAAGGGTGCCTATACATGGGCGTCTTACTGTCTTAAGACTGTAAGCTAAACCTATGGCGGGTGATTCAATTCGAACTGACGTTAACTGAATATTGATATAAATTGTTTTAAACAAGATAATAGGCGTCCTGTTCATAACAAAACTATGTTACGTGATTGCATTATAATATTGGAAAGATATTTAGCCACCAAAACTTAAAAAAATTTTGCTAACGCTGAGTCGTCAAATAGAGAGGTTATGTTGACAAAGTTATTGTATTAACATGAATTGTAGAAACTTTTCATTTGATGCCTTAAAAAATGTTCTAACGTTATAATGTAATCAGGTTACATAGTTTTATGATGAAAAAAGTGTCTATTTTCTTCTTTAAAACAAATTATATCGGTACAAAGTTAACATCAGTTTGAATGAATCACCCGCCATAGGTGAGGTTTACAGTCTTAAGACATTAAGACGCCCATGTACAGGCACCTTAAGTCATGACTCTTCTGTACTGTGGGCTGTGGGCACAATAAAGTTGTTTGAAATTCGTTTGTGCTTTTGTGCTATGAACTCTGATCGACGCTGGATGTTGCTCAGCTTCGTCCCAGAGACGCTTTAAAATGAGAGTCATAGTATAGAGTATACACATCCATTTATGGTCAAATTTTTTTTCAATACAATCCATAAACCATATCATCAATTAAAACATCGAAAATTAATCGAGTCTAGATGTATTTATTAAATCGTAAACGAGCAATGCTCCTCGACGCCATTACCAGGTGACGCTCTTTAAATCTGATGAGACGAAATTTAGTATTTAACTTGAATTACTGTGTTTCACATGGTTTTCAAACAATTGTGATTCGCCATGTACGTCGAAGTTCCATGTGGGTGAGCCAATTATAATAAAAGCAGCTATCGCCCAGTGACCAAGGGCACCCCGGGTTGTTATCGCTGGAACAGTGGACCGTGACTGTCGATTTTTCGAGGCGTTTTGTGCTCAATGGGTAGGGCCTCATATAAGTAAGTATAATAATTACACCAAGGTCAGAAACAGAACTCTAATTCTGTATGACAAGAAGTCTCAGATGTCGCTATATGTATGACAAGTAGTCATAGATGAAGACTTAAATGTCGCTTTTCTATGAGGATGTGAAAATCAATTCATAGTACTGTCCTTTTCTAATCACGACCAATCATTCTTGAAGTGCCCATTGGGGGCGCGACTTCGGAATTGCGCTCAAATCAAAGCCATGCGACGCTCTCTATAGTTTGGTATGTCGTCTGTCTTTCTCGTTCTCTCGTGACAACATAACCTTTTGTAGTTTTTACTTCCCTTATTAATGAATTTCTTCTCTCACTGGTATTCTCGAGATGTTTAATAAAATTAAATACGACAATTCGATATTTTTTTATAAAATTTTCATCTACATTTCATTGTTAATGAGCGAGGTAAATGCGTTAGAAGTGCTTAAAAAGATGACAGCCCACAAGCCTACATGTAAAAATTAGCTAAATATGAATATTAATTACTAGGCTCGTAGAAACCCTCGTGCCTTCAAATTTTGACAGTGTGATTGTTATAACTTTATTCATTTATAAACAAATTTTCATCCAATTCTCATTGTTAATTCCCTTACCGAAAGAACTCCCTTAAACTATAGTCGTATAAATGTTTTGTAGTAGCTGTTCAAATTTAACATATTTTGGACTTTGCCGTGTATGTAGCAAGGAGTTTTACTCATAATATGGACTTGTTTATACACGTCATGATTGTAGGTAAATAGAATTAAATAAAACAGAAGTTTACATCAGACTATATAAATAAACTTTTCCGCCCTCGGGTGGTTTTGGGAGGCTGGTACTTTCTCGGGCGAAAAAGCAGTTTTCCGGAACTCGTTCAAAAAGTATCCTTTACGAACCTCGTTACGTCCCTCGCCTTCGGCTCGGGCCGCAAACCTCTCGGTTCGCAAACAAAGACTTTCCCAACTCGTAGGAAAACTACCATTCTCGACTTTAACTATGATCTTAAAATTCTCTTTTCCTACCTCGGGCGTTTTTGAGAAGCTGGTGTTCCTTCGGTAGGAAAAATAGCATTCGTCACATAATCGCTATCGCTCCGTGGCTACTTTACGCCGCAAAATAGCCCCAGAGACGATGGCACTTATCCGACGAAATGGTAGTTTTCCTACGAGTTTGAAACGTCTCTGTTTGCGAACCGAGAGGTTTGCGGCCCGAGCCGAAGGCGAGGTTCGTAACGAGGTTCGTAAAGGAGACTTTTTGAACGAGTTCCGGAAAACTGCTTTTTCGCCCGAGGAAGTACCAGCCTCCCAAAACCACCCGAGGGCGGAAAACTACTATTTTACTAATCACAGTATCTTTGTTACAGCAAATAAGAATAAAGTTCGTAAACTATTAATTCGAAATCAATGAAACAGTCAATATAAAATTCATGTTCATCAGCTGATACCTTGATTAACCCAATCGTTATTTAATCTCATAAAATCACTGATACAACTGGTGGATTGTACGCTCCAGCGCATAACTGGTTGCCTATACGCTGAGCCACGAAAGCCGTACCAATAATAACTCGCAGCAGAATAACAGGTTGGGCGCGCTTTCTTCGATTTCATTGTGAGTCATGTGAACTTCTTTGCCAGCCGTTGCATCGGGTCTACGCAATTATTAGTTGTTGATACATTAATTCACGTATACGTCTCCATCTCGACTCTCCGCCACATAATATGATCTTTCATCTTTAACAACTTAGCACTTTTTTATGTTAGATTTACTAACAATGTAATATCTAGTTTTGCAACTCACTATATTACTAGTTATGTTAAACGCGCTCGTGATGAAAATAATTCAGTGATAATCAAAAAGTATTTTTTCCAATAAAAATGTATGTAACATAGTATAATTAATGTAAGGGGCATTCGAAAATTAGGTGTAATTCTATTTCTTCCGAACTTTAATCAAATAAAGCTTTTAGTCTCAATATTTATTTTTAAGTACTTTAAAAAATCAAGTAAAGTTACTCTTGATTACATTTTTATGATAAATTTATTGCATTTTAATTTTTTCTACAATTTAATGCAATTTATCTTCAAAAAATCCCACCAAACAATACACTCGACCTGTTTCAACCAATCACACAATTAATAAAAAGACTTCAGTCACGTGACAATCAATCTTTTGAGGTAGGATAATCGGAAAGGAAAATGTAGTGGTGACTAGATCACTAAGTATATACTTGTAATATCCTGTAGCTCGTCAGTAACATCTATGTGCCTTTCTCTACTAATTCATATATGAATATCTATAGATAAACTGAGACCTGTTGTTCGTTACATCAAATAATACTTTGATATTATTTTCGCGTAGAATTTTTCCTTTTCATCTTCGATCACATATAACCTTAACTATTCAGTAAGTTATTCTAAAATAACTTTATAGTACACAAAAATTAGTTTTAGTTTGGGACTGATTAATTCAAGGTTAAAAAACTAAAATATTTTTAATGCGGATGATTGTCAATTTATAAGTGATGAAAACATGATGCATTTTTATATATAGCATTGTGAAATTAGTTAATTTAACATTATTTGATAGAAGTATGATAAAGTTAATGTACTTTTCCCAAACTTAAATTTATACTATATACTGAAGATTTAGAATTTGGTCAACATCCGTTTTATTTGTCAGTTAAATAATTGTGTTTTGAAATTCACCGTAAACAGTGCACACATGTAACATTTTTTAAAATCCAAGGTTCTTGTGTTATGCAGGCATAAGTTAATATTAAGTAATCATTTTTAGAAAAAAAATGAAAAACCAAAAAAATATAATTTTTTCGTAACTTGGATTGTAACAATGATAAAAAAATTCGCAGTCGGTAGGATTCGAACCTACGCTCCCAGAGGGAATCTGATTTCTAGTCAGACGCCTTAACCGCTCGGCCACGACTGCTTGCTGGGTTGGAGGGTCGTAAAACCGATACATCAGATTGCACTCTCCTCAATATGCTCTACTCTAACACGTGAGAATATAGGGGTAATTGGTTTTTATTTTTTAACTACTTACGCATGGCTGATACTACATTTGATTGATTTTGAGTATTTGGAATTGCAACAATTACTATTTAATAATAACAAAATGCCATTTTTTGTTTTTGTTTTTGTAATTTTGCAACGTAACTAAGCAGGCTCCGATTTTTACATTGAACATATCTCAATACGACATACAGTTTTCCCAATACTTAGTAAAAACTGAAAAAATAGGATTTTCACGATTAATTTGTCAATAACAAACAATGTGTTGGGACTTTATTGTTATTTTTTGTGTATGTTATGTAAAATACTATTTCAAAGCGATTAAAAAAATAGAAGTCAGGTGATTGGGCGTAAGATTTTGATAGTCGTAATATATAGTCTACATGCATAAAATAAAAATGCTCATTGTACACAGTAGTAACAAAAACTCGGACAAACTTGAAGTGCTAAATTTAAAGGTTCATTTATTATAGTTATATTTAAGTTATGAAATAATTAAGTTATAAAAGCAATTTAAGTTCAATGGTATTTGTCATGGTGTCATGGATCAAGCCAACCCCGTCAATGTCCAAATAATCTCATAGATAATTTTCAACCTTGATAAAAATATTTTATAACTATAATTATGTAAATAGAAAACAGAACGAATACAACTTTGCTGAGTTGAATTTTTATCTGATTTTTACGATATCCCACTTTATTGACAAATAAATTCAACTTTCTTTTGTTTATTTTTTATTTATTTTTAACCAAAGTTTACAAAACATACTGAACAATAGAAACAAATGAATTACATGTATGCAATTAAAAACCTTTTACCTACAAAAGAAAAAAAAGGAAGAATTCTATCAGAAACAAAAGAACAAGAATATTTTCTTTTTTAATGAAACTTCCCAATATTCTTTTACAATACCTCAGTAATATTATTATCATCTTATTCGGATATCGGAACTCACAATAATGGGAAGAATAAAGATCTTCCCATTCACTCTCTCTCTCTCTCTCTCTCTCTCTCTCAAGCTCGAACGCAAGATCTTGAAATTTATCATCGGCACAAGTTGTACCTAGATATACATAACGCAGTTTTACTGCATGCAAATATGTTATCAAATGAACTCACTTTGCAGCAAAGGCGTAGCTTCCGTCGGTGTCGATACTGCAGGCATTATGACGCGATCGCACTGGCGAACATATCTATATCACACACAATCACACAAACTGAGAGCGAGGGTGATCGCACGCCAGATTTGTCTTTGTACGTACACGTATATATACATAATATACACTTTCTGTTCAGCAGAAAAATCGCATTAAACGGGTTTTCTGCAACCGATCATCGTTGAGCAGAGATGTTCGACCACTAGAAAATGCTTGTGTACCTCTTATTACGTTACTTTCCGTAAACTATTTATTTTTTGGGTGCCTCTTTTCGTGAAACTTTGTTAACTTATTCGAAAAAGCCGAGGCGCTCGACAACGACTCGCACTAGACTAAATACTAGACGCTGCGTCGAGACCATGCCACACGTATGTTTATTACACGTACATTATCCTTGCACGCAAGCGTGCAAAGTACAATTGTGGTGCCGTAGAGCTGAGTTTCGCATGATACATGATATACTTACTTGTTTGCATGGGCAAGGAGTTGCTACATTTTCCCTATATACTTACTGCGAGAATATCGAATTACAGCACAGAAATAATCCATGTCTGATATAATTTGTGGCCACTATTCGTTAGTTCGTTACTATATTCTTCTCGGACGATAAAACAGTCTGCCGTACGAGATGTGAGCCCACGCGAGTCGGTGATCGGTTGAGAGCGCAGAGTGCATGTAACTGTAATGTAAGAAGCGGAAGACGATCTCTCGATGGTGGGATATCAAGAAGAGCTAAGCTACTATTTTTACGACACAATATTTTATTTGTAATACTTAGCCTACTAATTATCAAAATGATAAAAAGTTCAGAAATATTTACTGCTACAAATGATAAAAAATAATTTTTCGATGAGATATAAATACGTGTTTGTCTTAGTTCCCAGTTCAGGGTTTTTTAAAATAAACGTCAAATTTTTTTTCACAGAAATGGGGTACTTACATGCAACTTTTCAGTTTTTACATTATGTTTTAAAATGGAAAACTATAAATACGATTTTATCCGTTGTAATCTATTATTTGCGTTCAATTATTGTGATTTCAAGTATAAGTAATATAACCCATAGATAATATTTGTGGCTTCCCGGACAAATCGATTAACTCCATTTTTTTCAGAATTCAGTTAAAACCGGAAAGCGTATCCTTTTTTAGTGTACTTTCGTCCAAACAAACTTTTAAAAAGATTCAAGTGACCAATTTCACGTAATCGATACAAGACCTAAGCGATTAACCGCCATTTTCCTGGCCCAACTGAGTAAGTGACTCTTGTCCCGGCCCAACTGAATAAGTGATGTAATAAAATTGTTGCTGCAGAAAAAACTGTTAATTTCAGGTGCAGAAATCATGGGAAAGTATTGTATTCACGTAAACGCTCGTGGCGAGTATTCAGGAAATTCAAGGTGTGGGCCTCAGTATGTCGTGTTGTATCGCGTTGTTGTAAGTTGGTGAAATATTTGGATGGTAAATGAAATACCTGTTATGTTTTTTAAATTATTTAGCTANAAAAATAATGTAATGTTCATAAGTAAATCTTTATTATGAAAACGCCAATATAAAATGAGCAAACAGCTAAATTTATGCAAAAATTGTTTTGAAAATAAACGACATTAGTTATCACTGCAAAAAGCCATACTGATATTAATTTTTAAAATTATTATTATTATAATTTATGTAATACGTAAAAAGCTTTTATTGTTTCGTGCTTCGAAGAACTACGATTTTTTATACCTCCGTTTAATAAATAAATTGACTAATCGATTTTTGCATCAATTATAGTTTGTTTTACAGTAGGCAATGATTGAGTAATCATCACTTGTAATGGATAGATGATGTAACCCACCATTCAAAAGTAATTACACCTAATAATAAACAACCTACAATACCTGTCCACGTGAATGTGCCGAAAATAATACATTTCCGCACCAATTTTTGGCATCTAATTTTTGGGGATGCTTTAAAAAGGTGAATTTACCTTAAATTATTCCTATTCCAATGATTTAATGCAAAGGTTAGGGGTAATTAATGTTTTCAAACGTCTAGAGAATGCGGGAAATATAAGATTTTTTTAACTCAGTGATATTCAACCAGTTTCCGGTATTTTACAGTTTATTTCAGCTTTTTCACTTTAGAAAATTAATAAGCCTTAAAATGCTTGCACACAATTTTTCCCTTATTTCTGAGGGTATATAGAATGAGAAACAATCAATTGGTTCAAGTGTGTGCTTTGAAAAGTTCCCGCTTTTGTAAACAAAAATTTCGGTAAAAAGTATATAAATTACTACAACGAAGGATCTCAGATAATACCTATTTCTCTGCAAGACCAATCAGAGGCTGTTTTTTTCGACACCATATGTGAATTTCGACTTTCTGCAAATTGAAAGTATCCGTATAGAGTTCAAATCTCGTTGATTTCAAAAGACAAAATTTACAGTCGTATGACAATAAATCACCAGTTTTTGCGTACTTGTTACGCTATTGAATAATAATAGTTAAAAAGAGACTATCCATCGTAAGGAGTAATCGAGACAACCAATACCATAATTGTACTTTTTCTGCTGATGATTGTCTCTTTGTACGAGTGCTCGTATCAGATCTTAATAGATACGTGGATTTAACTAATTGTTCTATTAAAAATAAATAAATGTTCACACAATTTTTGGGCCTTAAATTAAAAGTACTTATATACTGTAATGGCCCAAAACTTTCTAAAAACAAATTTTGTGTATATAAGCAAACACTCATACAAATTTTTTATGGGACTTGCCATTTAGTTTTTAAGATATTTTCGATCCAAGATTTCATTTTTCAAAACATATGCCTCACCGGGAAACTTCGATAAAATACGATTCTGGTATTTATTGAATACAGAATGTCTCATAAGAATTTGGCACAACATGCTGGCAAAAAATATCGTTTAATTTTATTAAAGGAACGTGTGTCAATTTTTTTTACTTACCTGGTAAGACTATGGTAATGGATAAAAATCATCTCGTAACTTCAAAATACTGCACAAATTCTACCATACGCTTTTTTATTAACATCAAAGGATATTTGGGAGAAAAAATATTTTCGTAAATATTTTATGACGTGACGATTTACGCCTGGCATTAGAATTCGCAGAAATATTGAATCGAAAAAAATGATCTCCCAGAGTCTCACTTAAGTATGAAAAGTGAATTCCGCAAGCTACACGTCAACCTCTTACGTAATTCTGCAACACGTTGGTCAACTGGACTCTGCACTCCCTCGTCTGATTCGTCGAAATTACGCTCGTTGCGAAATATCGATTTTCCGTTTCGATAAGGGGCCATCCATAAACTACGTAACGTTGTTTTTGGCCTTTTTTGAACTCCCCCCTCCCCCATGTAACTTACCGTAACATTTTGCCTGACCCACCCCCTCCCCCGGTAAATGTTACGTAACTTTTTCTATTTAAAAAATTTTTTTTTTTAAATAAAAATAAAAATTGAGTTATTAATTAAATTTATTATTAAATAAAACTTTTATTTTAACTCTACATCACATGCACTTTCAAAAGGTGGTACTAGCCACTCGTATATATCACTGATTATAGGAAAGGAAGCTATATCATCTGTAAAATCATTATTTGTGAAATCAGAATATTTAATTTCTACGTCTTCTTCTTCGAGTCACTCTATTATTGGCTCAAGAATATCAAGTTCACAAAGTAATTATGTTTCCCTTTTCGCTAAAATTTTTTTTGCACGTAGCTTTTGATTATTGACTTTTCCACGAATTTCTTTGGTGTGCAAGTTTTTTTGTTTTTTTGAAGCATAATATACTCCACATGAATTGCATGTCCTACCTAAAATAAAAATAAAATCGCATGATTTTTTCGTCGCGACTTGTCAACTAGAAAAACACAACCCTGCTGCGTGATCAACGTATAATACGAGTAGGTAGGTAGTAGTGTCACTAGTATATATATACGTACAATACAGCGCCTAGCGTGGCATGACTGAGAAACTTGCAATTACGCGCTCTATTTGAAAAAATATAAAAACGCATTTAATTTTTTTTAATTTTCGTGGCATAAAGCGAAGTTACGTTACTTTTAATTAACCCCCCCTCCCCCCACATAACCTCATACCCCAACCCCCCTAAATGGCGTTACGTAGTTTATGGATGGCCCCTATAAGGTTCCGAACGCTCTGCCACGCTCTTGGAATTCGAAGAACAACGACGAAGAATAAATACATAATTGGGTATTACTTCGCCGTACTCACTCAGTGTCTAGAAGATTATGATGATGCATGAACAAATTGATACAAACAATTATTACAAAAATGTATGTAATGTCTTGTTTGATTTGTGGATATTCATAGTACAAGTACAGTCTGTAAACAGTTTTAAAGAGTGTTGTAAAATTCTTAGAGTAATATATGTTATGAAATCAGCAACATCAACAAAAAATATTGGGTTCGAAGTATTTGGAACAAAAAACATAACATTTCCAAATATTTTGATGAAAATTATAACATCAAAAACTACTATCAAAAAGACAATTAATTTTTTAAATTAATAAATATTAATGAGGAACTTTTTATCATATTGGAGCGAATATATAAATCAGTAGTTGCCATAGAGCGGTCTAAACGTATGTATGTATACACATAAAATCAGAAGAGCCAACAACGCGTTGTTATTCTCTATCTCATCGTAATTTGAAACGTGAAAAAATAAATCAACAATTTTTTGTAACAGTTTACGCAGAACCTAGCAATGGGTGGTTTATTTCAACGTATTAGTAAATATGAATAATCAAAGAATATGAGACATCCACTACAATCGAGGGTTTATTTTATTTTCAAACCAGATCGATCATCTAGTTGTACAAAAGATAAGAAAAATTATTTTAAGTAACTACTGTATTTTATACTGTATTTTTTAATTGTAATCAAAATGTAAGATTATAGTTATATTTTTATTCAATGCTTTTTTATTTGATATTAAATGAAAAAAGTCATGTTGACAGGAATAAAAAAATTAATTCATTAACATTTGTAAAATGACCGACGAGGACAAAATTATTTTTTTTACAGTGTGTCTATGACAAAGTACAATGCAACATTGAGACAGAGGATCAATGTAATGCCGGGGGTAATAGAAGTATACAAAAAAATAATGACAACAAGTATATTCACTTCAGGTGCAGTGTGAATTAAGAAACGCGCTGAGCAATCCTCATCGCATGTCATAAGCACGTTTTCCTCATTTTTCCTCATCCAGTAAAAGTCTGTCAAGTAAAACGTGTTACGTGTACCAAGTCACAACTGTAATAACTGTCCTGTAACTAAAAAAATAATTTTCCACCGCAGAGTAAAAAGATAGCTAAAAAAGTCCCGACGAGGATGGGATTCGAACCCACGCGTGCAGAGCACATTGGATTAGCAGTCCAACGCCTTAACCACTCGGCCACCTCGTCCTCACGGCTCGAGATGCTTCCATTGACATTGTTACGATGAGCGCGCAAAGTAGGTACTGTGGCTCGGTTACTTTTCTATACCTCCCTATATGGAATATATTCGGGGCTTTATCGAGCGGTGCTCTTGTACACATAGTATACACATATGTACACGAGATTCTGGTATAAGTGCATACTAATGCTGCTGCTTTCAATGACATGGCAGGCTAAGAAGTACCAAGTGGTGCATCGTAAAAATCAGGTCATGCATAATATTGAAATTCAAAATTTTCAATTATATACGAGCCGTTGGGCTTGATCGATTTACTTTTTAACATTAATTATTTTACAGTTACCTTTTACTGTTTTCTTTTTTTTAATTTGTTTTTTGTAACTTATATATCTCTGAAAATATATTTTTCTTTCTTTTACTTCTATTATTCTGTACTTACAAAGTTTAATCACTTAATTTTTTTTGTTGATACTTTTATGTTTCTCTCATTGGCTTAGCATCTACTAAGTAATTTAAGTTTTACGTGTCAATCCTACAATAAGAGTTTTTTTTTTAATCAGATGTTGTTGACTTTTAAGTTCTTAAGCCTATAATTCTGATTTTTCTGTTATTTTTTTATCTCTGGATCTCTGTGTAACAACTTTATATAATAGTTACGATGAAATTGTAAGTACAGGTCTTAGCGTAAGGATTACACACTTTCAAGATAAATTCAACGACACTGCAAGTTATCACGACAAAAATTTTACAATAATCCACATTATTTCTTATGAGNTAATTTTTTTAGAACCAACTTCATATTAAAGAAATGAAATAAAACCTTGAAAAATATTTTAAAAAATTTTTTCGCTACACATTTTATAGTTTTATTGAAGGTGTGGATGTGGTCAAAATAAAATATAAATCTCAATAAAATACAACTTTTTTGCATTGTACATTTTGATTTTAGTTACAATCCTGATAGTCCAGAAGATAATAAACATTTCAAAATAAGATTAAAAAAAGATTTGTGCAAATCACAGTATAAAGTTCACACCACACCACAAAATTGTGAATTCAAAAGCTCTAGATATTAAAAGAATTTTACTTATTGTAATACACTTGTTTAAAGACTATTCGACGTTCTGAAATATGGATAAAAGTTATAAATGTTGCTGTTCTACGTTCTTTTAATTACCTACACATTTATATCTAAAACGTAATCAATATTATCTACATGGCGATAATTTACAAAAAAAGCTAAAAACTTAGGTAATAGTACTAGAACTGATGATTTAAAAAGGTTTTTAAAAATTTGTACGAATTTAGTCAGACTTTTTATTGTAGCAGTCATAACTTGGATGCAAAAAATTCACCTTTAGCATGAATTGATCCACTTGTTTAATGCTTATTTATTATTAGCTTATACATTATTTTGTCATCGTTTTATTATAACCAAAAAGTAAATAATTTTTTTTTCATTGGAGGATAGGATAACATACTATATTACTAGAGCAACAAAGCCCTGGAACTTAAGGTGGTTCTTTCATGAAATGATTATAAACAGAATGGCATTAAATCTTGAGGAATCGTTTATTAAGTTACAATACACTACCCCTCAAAATTTGTAGGTAGGCTGACAAGCATAGAAGCAATAAACTGGTAAATGAAAATTTAATTTTAAACATGTGCTCTTATGGCAACTAAGCATTTTTTACTGAAAGTTGTAGCCTAGTTATTTATTTACAAAACATAACTAAGTATAAAACTGACTTAATAAAGCTTACGCAATACTAAATATACTGTAATCTCGAAATCTATTTGTTCACGGACTTGATAAAAGATATTAAAGTATATTAAAGTATTTACTAAAAGTCGTTTGACATTTAAGCAGTATTCGTAAATATCAACTTAATAGCCACACCTTTGACTTGGGAGTCATAAAAGAACCACCTTAATCTTGACATTTTTTTTACCACAAAAATACAAACATATACATTCTACTTATTCAAAAATCTGGAAGATTTGAGAGACTTCTGCGAGGGTTATAATGAAAAGCTGATCTCTCACTTGATAAATTGTTTATTTGTCGATTGTGATGCTGCTGTTTCAATCTCAATAAATGTTTTGCGTCAGTTTCTTGACACTTAAAATTGTATACATTAGATGCATTTAAAGTTTTCCTTCCAATTCATCCTCTTGAGACTTTTGGTATGCTTAAAATTTTTGTGACCCCTAAAGGCTGTTTTCTGTCAACTTTGTTAGGTTCTAATATATTTATTGGCAAGGTAGTTCGACGTCTGATGACCTTAAAAAAGACCATTGACCTTCTTCAGTAAACTCTTTTTTGATTGAAATTTCCAGGAAAACTTAGTGCCTAGATGATTTAAGTTGATCTTCTCTGCTAATACAGTAGGTACCAAACTGATTGGGAGAAAAACTACGTCTGAAGCGCTGGAGCTAGTTTTAGAGCTCTTTCATCTTGATTATTTGTAAAAAAATTTTGTTGAACCAAAATAATCAATTTTTAGAATTTTTTCAAGTATCAAGCGATTATTAAAATGACTATACATTTCATTGGGTTTCGAGAGAAACAAAGACAGAGCCTGATGTGTTGAATCAAAAGCAACGATGTTAGATTGAAAAACTCAACCTTTCAAGTAAATCCGATGAAATATTTTGTTGTTATTGTAATGATTTTTTTTCTTCAGATGTGTATGCCAGACTTACGTTCCAGAAAAAAAATCGTAATCCAAGTGCATAAGCTTACAACATGCTTTCGATTCAGAAAATTTCTACTAATTAGAAAAAAAACGTGTATTGCGTGATATGATTTCATCTGTACAGCTACACCTTCGTTGTAAGACCACTTATCAAAATAATTTGTTTTTTAATCGATTGCTGTTATACATCAAATAATTAATTCATAGTACTACGATCAAAACATTGATCAAAGAGCGTCTAATTTTAATTTTATAGCATAATGTAAAATTAAATTTTATATTGTGTATGTACTACATTTCCAGAATACCGGAATTCCTCACAGTTCATTAATATAAAACATTGTCTCGCTTTTTGAGGCAGAGCCAAAAACAAAGTAATTTAAATGGCAGAATTGAAGTTATCTTTTTCATTAGATATTTTGGAATATTATTAGTACAGCTATTATAATGCTATTATAATTATCTACTTGTCGATACCTGAAGAAGTCATGTTTTTGAAAAACACCTAGTGTCAGACCGTCAATGTACCAACGCTATTTGTTTAGTCAATCAAAAGGAAGCGAGGAGGGAAGTTAATCTAGTAGAAAAATTCGGTAGGTAAGTACTACTACAACATAATATTAATGAAAACGTTTCTTTGGAAGTATTAAAGTATTAGTCGTTCAATTTTTTTCAATTACATAACTCTATGCAAGTTGGTATGCAAGTTGGTACGGATACTGTTTTCTTGTTATTTACGATTAACAATTTTACAATTGTGATATTTACTCAAAATACCTAAACTGCTTTCTTACAAAACCTTTGGTTCACAAAGTCACATAATCTGAAGTGCTGTAAAAATTTCTGAAAAAATGATTTAAATAATGTGCACCTCATTATAACCTTGTATTATTATTATTACGATCTATAGAATGCTTGTTATTACTAAGTTTTTTTTTAAATTAAAGGTGAAAAATTTTGTGATTCCCTCGGTTATTGACGGTTTTTGAATGTATTTATGCATGATGTTTCATCACGTACGACTTGTGTTACATTACATGTATGTTTTTAAATAACTTACGTAAAATCGTAGTAACTATAGTACAATGTTTCAGTCTTATAATATAACAATTATGCCATAAACATTTCTTTAATATTTTGAAAAATTAATAATACGCACTTGCCCATTGTTCGATACTTAAACATGTAAAGTTCTTAAAAGATCGATTTATTATATTCTACAAACTTTCGTTTGTTTCCAATGTTACTGATTTACTTTGTGTGGATTTCTTTAAACAATATTCTTATAAAACCATTACATTATTCTAAGAATGTAGTCGACTTAAGAATTTAAATGCTTTTCCACTCATCAGCTACTTTAATAATTGTTAAGAATAATAGCGTATTTTGGAAAGAGCTATAGCGAAACATGCCTAAAATATGTTGAAAACAAAGAAAAAGTGTTATAAAAGCATAAAACTTTCAATTAGAAAAAAATGTTTTTTTTGCAAAAGAAATTGTCAAACTAAATTTACCATAACGATTGCAGTTGTATCCATAACATCTCAAAAAATAATCTGGACGGACAGCCCAGGTACTACTTGGTTCATAATTTAACCACTTGATTGAATTTTCTTCTGCATAAACATGAGCTCCAACAACCAGCAGACTTATGAAAATAAAACTATTTCACCAAGATTTGAGCCACAAAAGCTTGAAGATACTATATTTGTAACTGAAAAAACGAAATATTATAGACGAGTCTGTACATCTCCTTTAGAATCCTATATCTCCTCTGGAAATGAAAACATTGATAGAAATAATTTCCAAGAACGAGATAGTAACTCAAGAAAAGTGGAAGTTTCTCAGTATAGACCTACTAGTTATACTGAATTTTCTGGGTGTACAAATGCAAATAAAAAAGACTAAACAATCGTTAAGTTCATTACTCTAATACATAGTATGTATCCACCTTATGTGCAGTGAAATTTTTATTTGAAATAATGGGTATGAGTTAATCTTGTTTAATTTAGTCAAATACTATTTCTATAAATAGTTATTCAGTGAATTTATTTTTACATAATTACACTTTCGACGATGCTTTGCTCTGTAATACCTTTGTATACTCTGGTTGCAAATAAATAGATAAACAAATTAAGTGAATTAATACATTTATTTTAATTATTTCAAAATTAAATTATGAAGACTGGTAAACATTTAATTGTATTTTTCATAGCTAGAGAAATCTTATGTTATTTGTAAAAATTCATTTATCAGTGGCACTCCTAAGCCGGACAAGCCAAATGCCAGTTGTAACAAAATGCCTGTTCATAAATACACTACTTTCATGTAAGTGTCTAATAACATTTATGAAATATTTAACTCTAATTTTAATGTCTTTCAATACCTCACAATTAAAACTGACGTGGTGAAAACTGTTATGTAAATTGCTTTTAAAGACGATTTTAAAAATAATGTAATGTTCATAAGTAAATCTTTATTATGAAAACGCCAATATAAAATGAGCAAACAGCTAAATTTATGCAAAAATTGTTTTGAAAATAAACGACATTAGTTATCACTGCAAAAAGCCATACTGATATTAATTTTTAAAATTATTATAAGTAATCAAAGTTAGCATTATCATATCAGTTTTTAGCTATCTTTGTTTATTATCGTTAGTAAGACCAAAATAGATATATTTTAGATATAAACATCTATTCCATTACACTCAACATATAGAAAAAGAACAAATTTTCACCTTGAAATTTTTTTTTTTACTTGCAGAGCGTTAAACAAGTTTTGATAAAATACATAAAACATCTACAAGTTCTTATTAATTTACAACTTCTGTATTCATGACTTTGTGGTATCATGTAAACTTTGTACTGTAATTGGTAAAAACCTCTTATAATTAATATTTTTAAACAAACTAAGATTGCGATTCAATTGGAAGTGTACAATACAGTAAAGTATTTCAGAGCAGTTGAAAACTTTTTTCAACTGCTCAGACACTTTTAGTAAAAATTATAAAAGATGTAGCAAAAATATTGATTCTTTTTATATTCTTCGATGGTTTTTTTAATTAATAGTTACGTATAAATAAATAAAAATATTTAAAATACTTTTTTCGTCCTCGGGCGGAGTGCTTTCCGCCCTAGGGCACACTTTCCGCCCGCCAATTACTATCCGCCCACGGGCGGGAAGAAACATTGTGGCCCTGCCGGGCCCAAAGTTTGTTCCCGCCCTAGGGCGGAAAGTAATTGGCGGGCGGAAAGTGCCCCCACGGCCAGAAAGTTGCACTTTCCGCCCTCGATACAAAAAATGTCGTTCTCACCACGGCCAGAAACATACAACAACCGCGCCCTTCGGGCGCGCAAGTTGTACTTTTCGCCCTAGGTAAGAAATATACTATTTTTTTAACTCTGAAACTTTCACTTCGACACCAAACGTGAAAGTCGATGACTTTTAAAGGTGTACTAAATAACTAAGTGTTTTAACTTGTAAAACAATACTTTTTTGACTGCTCCCTGAAATACCTTTTGTTGAGGTGTATGTAAATTGATTAAGTTTAACTGTTTGAGATCTACCTTTTTTGTCTCAACTGCGTATGGATCAGAAATATTGATTCATAAAGTTACATGCCAAAACCTGATTTTATTTGTTTAGAGTTATACACTCTTGAGACTATTTGAAATGCTTCTTTTTTATTTAAAAAGTTATTAAGACTAAAATCCTTTAAATGGCGTTTGAATTTGACAGGAGAATGAAATTATTTTCGTTTCTTCAAATTCCCATTAAGTATAAGGACAATTTATGTCCTAATATAAATTTTTTTAGCTTTATAATAGATTTAAAATTATTTTATTAGCTTCAAGCTCCTCTTTGTAAATAGATAATCTATTGATGGGCGATGAATTAATAGGTGACCAATTTATGCACAACCTAATGATGTGCAACCCATTGATGAGCCACCCATTAGTAGACAAGTTAACGTGTAACCTGATAATGGGCTACCCATTGATAGTTGATAGTTGACTACAATATGGGTGAAATATTGATGAAGTGAACGTATAGTAGGCAACTTGATAATGGATGTCCTGACGGTTGTAACTGATTAATAGGTGACCCACTGATGGGCAATCCATTGATGCATCACCCATTGATGGGTGGCCTATCGATGCGTGACTTGTTCATGGGCTACTTATCGATTAGCGACTGATTAATAAATGAACATTTAGAAGATAACTTGCTAATGGGCGACCCATTAGTGGTAACCTATTGATGGGTGACTAGTTCATAATTGACTTATTGATAGGTAACCCATTGAATGTAAATGATTGATAAGTGGCCCTTTAGTAGGCAACTTGCTATTGGGTGACCTGATAAATGTGGCTAGTTAATAGGAGACCCATTGATGGGCAATCCATTCATGGGTGACCCATTGATGGGTGGCTCATTCATGGGCTATTTATTAATTAAAAACCGATTAATGAGTGAGTGAACCTTAAGGTATAAGCTTGCCGGTGAGTTACCACGGTTGTCAAGCTTGAAAACGTTATAAATCTTTTTTTTATCATAAGTTATACATCTTAAGGTAAAATCTGAGCCCAAGTGAGTTCAAAATAATGCAGTGATGGCTGAGTAACACGTGATCAAAAATCGCAAAAAATGCGTTTTCTCAAACTCGAGGAGTTTTTTACTTAGAATCTGTGAGGTTTAGGACGTTCTTTTACAAACCGAACACCTTTCTGACCGACACATTTCAGATTTAACTTAAACTTTTTTTACGGGTTCTGCATCGAAAAAAAAGGTGTTGGAGGTTTTTTTTAATTTTCGATATTTCGAAAAATAAATAAGATCTAAAATTCGTGAATTTGATAATTTATCGATAATAGCCTATTTTTCAAAAATTCATAACTCCAGTTCTATTTAAGCTAAAAAATTTTTTTTTTTTAAAGTAAAAAGACAAGCTTTAAGAAAAAAGTACGTACAAAACAAATTGTCAAAAAATTCAAATTGTTATAAACAATTTAAATGTTTAAATCAGTTTTTAATAGTGGTGCTACCCATGAATCAACTTGTTACTATTTTTATCGTATTCTGCGTCAAATTTTCCATCGACAACGCGTTTAAAAACGATGGAGAAGTTATTTTTATTGTGAGAAAAAAATTAATCAATTTAGCGCGGTACGTCACATCGACACGTGGGTCACATTTAACGGTTCATATTCTTGTTTTACACCGTTTATCTCTTAGATACAAATAATTGTCTCATTGTTTTAATTAAAAAACATATTTTATTAGCCAAGAAGATGGGAAAAAATTGAAAAAATACATAAATAAAAATAAAAAAAAAACTTTGTTGAAAATAAAATTTTTATATGAAGATTTCAATAATGCATTAGTTAATAAGAACAATATTTCTCCATAAACCTGGCAACCACGAACCAGCAGACTTATGAAAATAAAACTATTTCACCAAGATTTGAGCCACAAAAGCTTGAAGATACTATATTTGTAACTGAAAAAACGAAATATTATAGACGAGTCTGTACATCTCCTTTAGAATCCTATATCTCCTCTGGAAATGAAANGCAATGCTTCTGTTGCCCAGTCGAATAACTCTTTGGATGTACGGATAGGGTTATTTACCCTTTGCAGGCTAGCTCTAGCTGCAAAACTTTTTAAAGTACCCTCAAGTCCATCGCATGGCCTTTTTCCATGTGAGTCGGAAAAAAGTGCTACTCAGCTAATAATTTAAAATCTTTTTAGTGCTGTAAGAGGTTAAAAAAATTTTTTAAATTTTTTTACTGTCCATTTTTCATTTTGTCTTACCCCCTTTAAATTTAATTAATTTAATTCTATAAATTGTACTAATTGTTTTCGAAAAATATGGGCTACGATTGTGTCCTGTCATAAACAATCAGACATACTTACTAAACTTTTGAGCTGCAATTCGTTTCTATCATTTTTGTAATGAATAGAAATTGGATGTGTCGTCACTTGATCGTTATTCCAGTGAATACCTTGTACAGAATTTTGAATTATAAAAGAATAATTCTCTAAAAAAATCGCAAATAACAATACATTCATTTTTCAGTAATTTAATTTTTTTTTCATTTAAAAAATCTCTCTGTTTATTTACTGAAAATGAATGTGTCAATAATTTGGACAAACAGTTACTAAAGTTTTGTAAAAATTCATCAACAGATGATATTAGTGTTTGTAAAGTTGTTCTTTCGGGTGTAATCCACTGTCTGTATATACTACTTTTAATTATTTTGTCTTGAAAAGTTTGTTTGAGTTGATTAACAATATTAGTTATGCCAGGACATTTATCACATGCGCCTAAAAAGCAATTAGTAGATTTACTAGAACAAATCATGCGATCTAAATAATCATGGTAATTTTTCATAGGTTGCGACGAATCAGCAGTGATTTATTTTAAATTTGCTCCGTCAGTTAATAATTTAACATTTTCATGTATTGCACACTCAGACAGAATGAGTACCAGAAGCTCCAGCTAACACGCAATGTTTGAGACGCAAACTAGCAAACTTTGAAAAACTACATTTAATTGTTGGATGTTTAAATTTGAAATGATTATATAATTCTTTTAAGTTATTTAAGATTAGTCTTTTTTTGCATAGGAATTCGCGTTTCACCTACTTTAACAGAAATGTAATCTTTTTGGCCTAGCATCAGTTGAGTATAATCATCAGACTGATAAAACGTGACTTTAGTACTAACAACATCTGCTTCTAAAAATAGATGATATTTAGGGTTTGGATCACTTAAAATACTTTTTTCTTTAGTAATTATTCTTGCAACAGATATCATGTGACGAGTTGCTGTTGAAAAATTAATCAATATTTTGTTGTAAGACCAATGTCTGAAAATGGTTAAAATCTTTAATTTGTGAACTCGGTCTTGCGAAGTATTAAAACTTTCTTGTTAAGTTCTTAAAATTGTAATGTCATCATCCCTGTCATCAAGATCATCTGGATCATCGTCTGTCAGGTTAAAAACTTTTTTCTTAATTACTTCTGTAATTTTTTTAATTTTTTCTTCCGAGTACCTTTTTTGCGTCAATTTTTTTTTTTAATCGGTGATGATCCTAAGGCAGTTAATCCTTTATTCAAGTATTGAATACGATCGTTAAGTAAACGCTGTATTTTCTCCAGTCACCCCAGAGGTAGATCCACTTTTTATTTATTATCAGATTCTTCATTGTTTTATGCTTCCTTGTTTTTCTGCTGTAAGAAATATAAAAACTTATTATTTATATTATTTAAAATAGTGGAAGTATAAAAATTTCCATTAAATTGAAATACAATAAAATAAATTTTAGTAACTTGATTTCAATATTTAATTTAAAACATAACAATTTTCCAAGAAATTGATTTGATTGACTAGAAGAAGCTAACGGCCTAAAAAAATTAAAGGCATACTACACTGTTTGAAGCTGTACGTAAAAGTTAGATTCCAGTAACAATTTTTAATACTGTAATACAGTTATATTCAACATTAATACACTGATACATACCATTTCGACTTGATGATTTCTAATATCGTCATTTTTTCTTCTTTGATGTGTTTGATACGCAGACGACACGAGTCACAAAACCTTTGTTGCAGTGTCTCAGCAGTAATTGACAAATTTAAGGTTCGAAGCTGGCTTTCGTTTACTTTTCGCAAATTTGTCACACTTTTTTTGGACGACTAATATTTTTAAATGGATTAAAACATACATCAGTACGAACGTTTATAGATGATGATTTTTTAAACATTGTTTTAGGCATTGTTACATGTTTTCATATACAATTTGCCTTTAATTTCTTGCTGTACTCAAACAACGAAAGGCCACTTTCACTAATGGAGAAAGAACAAGACAGTGCAAACTGTTGAAAGTAGTAAAATTCGAAATGTTAGAAAGAAGCTATTAAGAAGCACGTGGAACACTGAATGCGTAAGTGACAAACGGTCACTGCACAGCGGGTTCACATAATAATAGTCTACTGCTTTTCCCTTCTACTGTCACTACTCCATAAATTGAATCCCTGTCAGTACTGCCAAAGCAACCAACAGTATTTACCGAACCCGTGGGAATCTTTAAGGAATATAAGATAATATTTTCATTGATCAAATTGATATTTAACATTGAAATTTTTAACTATTTGATTCATAATATTTTGTCGATATATTCATTTATTTATTTTTACTTATGTATTTTTTCTATTTTTTCCCATCTACTTGGCAAATAAAATATGTTTTTTAATTAAAATAATGNCCACTATTAAAAACCGATTGAAACTTTAAATAGTTGATAACAAGTCGAATTTTTTGACATTTTGTTTTGTAAGTACTTCTTTGTTAGAGCTTGTCTTTTTACCTTCAAAATATGAAAAATGAATTTTTCGGCTTCAATAGAACCGGAGTTATGAATTTTTTAAAAACAGGCTATTATCGATAAACCATCAAGTTCACGAAATTTTGATCTTGTTTATTTTTCAAAATATCGAAAATGAAAAAAAAATCCTCTTACACTTATCTATTTTTTTTCGATATAGAACCCGTACAAAAAGTTTCAGTTAAATTTAAAATGTGTCGGTCAGAAAGGTGTTCGGTTTGTAAAAGAACGTCCTATATATTACATCTTCATTAATTTTTGTTCTAAATGTGCCAAAGAATCAGAATAAGTTTTTTGTTAACAAAAGTTGTAAGATTTCTCTATTTTTTGTATAATTCGTTAATAACCATTAGTTGCAGCAAAATGAAGACAAACGCCATGGTTTACCGTTTTTAGGAGGTCAAAATACATCGAATAAAAAAAAACTGTGGAATCGAATTTTTGACGAGCACGTATCAGCAAAATCTAACGTGAGCTACCTATTACCACAAAAATTTCTGAGAAAAAAATAAATGCGTAGAAAATCGAACTGTGACCAGCTCCCTATCCTCACTTCTTCCCTTTTTATCTCTTCCTACCTTTTAACGGTGCCATAGAAGTACGTTTACAGAAACATGAAAACGATGGACCTGAACAGAACACGTGCTGCTTAGTGATTTGAAAAGATTTTTGTTTTCCTCTGTGTGAGAGAGAGAGAGGTAAAGAAGACAAAAGAGGAGAAAAAACAGAAATACAGGATCGTTCCTGTTTAGTCAGCTTTTCGGAATATTTTTGTTCTTTTTATCTTCTCTTTCACATTTTATCCGTTGTATTTATTATGAACACATCGCAGCATCTCAGGTTGTGCCATAAATGTCAGAGTTTGGTACCAAGTTTTCTAGCACGAAAGCATGGGTGTTATGGAAATTTTCCTATTTTAATAAATGGAAATTCTATTTTTATATAATTAATATGTATTAATCAGTCTAAAATGATTATATATTATACCAATGTCTTGTAAAAAGTACCAGTTCCATAAATTACCACATGGTAAGAAAATTGTTCTTAATTAAAATAGAACCATTCCCATTAGACCCAATGCTTTCATGCTAGGAACTTTGGCGCCGAGCACTGGCATTAACGGAACCATCTGAGATGTAATAATAGTCAATAAAGTCTTGTTTCCGCCTAATTTCAAGCACAGCAGTTAGCACAAACAATTTTTGCGTTAGCTATAAAGGGTCTCAGAGAAAAATATTTCGATAGTTGCATAATATTTACATAACGAAGTGAACGAGTATATTTTCTTGTGAATTTCTAGAACATTGTATTTTTGAAACAACGGTTGCTGTTGTAACCATCACTTTTACATGAAAGAAAAACGAATGTGTACTTGTATGTAATATTTGTGTTTAAAATAACTTGTAAGTTTGTATGAGAATTTTTTATTTTATCATACACACGTTTGATAAACTCCATGAATATGCATAGTATAAATCAGTATAATAAAAATGGCGTGTATAATAGTAATAATAATAACAGTAATAATAGAAATAATAGTCATAATAGCAATAATAGTCACGATTAAAATAATAATAATTATATTCACAATCATAATGATCATTAACGGAATGAAATCTGATTGAAATAATTATCAAGTCAAAATTAATTTATGCATGGCAATCTTTAAAAACAGTAAAGTAATAATTTCAGCATTGGATAGTAAAAATAAATACGGTTACATTAATAATTCATTAAAGTTTATGACAAAATTTATTGTTACAATTGAGAAACATAAGTTACAGAAACAAATTTCGGTCAGCCATCTTCATACTGATATTTGTTGTGATACTCACAACTATTTAGTAATAGAAAATGTCACGGGAATTTAAAAGTGACAGAAGTAGAATAGGTTTGGTGTATAAATACATGACAATTTTCCAAGAAATTGATTTGATTGACTAGAAGAAGCTAACGGCCTAAAAAAATTAAAGGCATACTACACTGTTTGAAGCTGTACGTAAAAGTTAGATTCCAGTAACAATTTTTAATACTGTAATACAGTTATATTCAACATTAATACANAATTTAATAATAGAAAGCTCTGGATTGAAAAAAGTTTGCTTTCTTTGTAAGCAGTGTTACGTGGGATTCCGAAGGCTCGGGATGCTTAATAATAAAACGTCAGTTAAAATTAGTTAATCACTTTATTTACTTTTCCTTGAGAGAAGGTGATTGGCTGTCCCGAGTTACTTATTGTGACCACCCTCTTTCTAGTCCCGGCGTTCTAGAGCTCTGCGGTCACTGCTGTGGGCCTTTTTATAATAGCTGAGGCCTATCTCACGCAGTATGTTTCATACTGTACGTGACAGCAAATTATTTAAAGTTTTTTGTTTGAGGAAAATCATTTTCTTGACTTAATCTTCGAAAGTTTGTTTTTTCAACCAGAATCATTTAAAATAGTAGTTTTCGTCGGATAAGTGCCATCGTCTCCGGGGCTATTTTGCGGTCAGAGGGACCTGCGAAGTAGAGCCCGAGGGACGTTAGGTAGCCACACAGCGATGGCGCTTATGTGGCGAATGCTATTTTTCCTACCAAGGGCACACCAGCCTCAGCTTAGCCTCAAAAAGTATTGTAAATGTTACTTTTTTCATTTTTTTCAGTTAGAAAGTTCAGTTAGTTAATCATTACTACCAGTTGGTGTTGAATCGATATTTACTAGGAAAAAAATAATACAATAAATTGAAAGTGAAATTTCCCGTTTCCTCGACAAGAGCCCGTGTTTAAAGTCACAACTTTGACAATAATATTTTCTCAAAACTGTATGGCATTTCGCTTTAAAATTCTCACACAAATTTCTTCATAACTTGATTTATAGCTTTTAACAATTTCTGTTACTTTCTCATCATTTTTAATTTTTGGAATGCACCTCGTTAACATTAAGCCACCGCGAACACACGAAATCGTACACATTTTTTTTTTTCATCCCTTAAGTTATGTAAAAATTATAGTCAACTGCCCTTACTTCCAATATGTAGTTAGTAAAGTTAAAAAATTTTTAAAAATAAGCAAAATAGCGATCAAGCAGTAGCATTACAGTGGCAAAGAAAAATCATCAAAACAAAAAGAGGAAGAGAGTTAACTTTCGACTTGTTTGTTCTCTGTCCCACTCATATTTACCACCTAAGACATGCACTTTTATGTGAAAGGCTTGTATAGACTCAAATCTGAGAATCTGTCAATAGCAACCGAAACTTCTTGTCACAAACTTAACAGCTAGCGAAATGTTTGGAAAGTAAGTAAAGAGAGTAAAAGAAAAAGAAACAGTAGAAAGGAAAGTAAGGGAAGAAATGAACCAGAAAGAAAAGGACGATGAAGAAGTGAAGGAGACGGAAGATGTACTATATATGTACGAAACTTTCGCAAAAGTCAAGAGTGAATGTTTCTGAATAAGAATGAGGAGAGGAGGAAATGGCATGCCCATTGCCGATTAACGGTAAATATGGAGGTGTAAAGGAAATCGCACACATAGTATTTGCTTTACGAGCGACCACCCGTTGACTGTACCCTAAACAACCTCAGAGGACAAGAAAAAAGAATGTCACATCTTTCCCTCTCTCTCTCTAACTACCTTTAAATTCAATCCATAAACTTTATTGTTACCACGGTCTTAAATTGATATATTTATTCAATTGCTACCAGATTCTACAACGTGTGATAGAGATCAGCGTTTTCGTAAGGATGGATTTAATTACGTATTGGGAAGATGGTACATAAAAATAAAATTGCAATAAAATTCTAAAGTTGAGTCTATTAACTACAATCTAAGTTTCTTATGAACTAGTAGATAAAATAATACAAAAAACAACTACTGATATGTAAGGAACGTTTAGATCATACTTGAGTTAGCTAAAATACTTGACTACGTGCACAAATACAATACATATGTACAATACATACACCACAATATTATGGCTAAGTCGAATAAGTAACCCTAAATTAAAAATTTGTTTTATATCAAAAACCAACGATTTATACTTAATTACACTTTTTTCTTCAACAAAACTATATAAAAAACTCCCATATTCTGGTAATGTCTAAAAAACTTACCTGATATTGTTTTAACAGATAAACAAATAATTTCTCGTAAAAATTCATTTTACAGTTTTTTAAAACTTATAAGTAGAGTAGTTTTTACTGTGTCATGTTCATCAATATTTAAAAAAATATATAATACAACTTTCTTACAAGATTTTTAAAAATTTTTTCATTTTCTAATCTTTCTTTTCACCTGAAATTTTACAAGATATACCAGGCTGTAAACCTTACCATTATTCATCTGTGTATAAATAACTAAATTTTTTGTTTATCATTATCCTCCTCCCCTGCCCCTTACTCTATTCACGGCTTCAAAAATCAAGGTACAGAGGACTCACCGCTGACTTCGGGGTCAGTCACGAGTCACGCGTTATCTCCTTCCCTCTCTCTCTCTCGCATACTGTCGCCGTTGCACAGAGCAGCAATCGTGTAAACAGTATAAGCACCAGTCAGTTGTTGGCTAGCGCGCGCGTTGCCGGTGCTCCAAAGGATCTTGCTCTTTTGAGTGCGCTTATTAGGCAGAACCGGCCGTGAGTCACGGCAGTGTGTTTTAGTCCGAGCGCGCTTCTAGCCGGTCGATCGGTCGGCCAAATCGGTACGTTTCACATAAGCAGATGCAACATAAATTTTTGGTTGATTCTTTTTTTTTTGTCACCTGCCATTTTTCCGTAAACGCTGATTGATGGAGGCTTTAAGTGTGAAAAAACGTCAAGTTACAGAAAAAAGATTCTAGTTGACAATTTTACGCGCCTCGTTAAGAGACGTGCTTGGAGATCGGTAAGGAAAATAAGTGCCGATCATTGATTGAGAGCCATTCTGTCGCAAAAAGGCGATCGTTCCGAGTTATTGAAGTCAACGATCGGTATAATTTTGAAAATCGGTAAGTGCGTGGCGTTTTGTCAAATCAAAAAAGCCGATCAAGGGCAAGGGGCAACTGGGAAAAAAAAATCGGCTAAAAATCAAGGCAGGTGTCGGGCACTCCTCCGGCAATGATGCTGACCCCGAAAGTTATCCAAGTTCACGCAAAGCCGAGGTGCGACGGAAATCACGTCAGCAGCCGTGCAGGCATGTAATACTGCTATACAGTGGTGTTGTATCGTCCAGCGGGCTATTACCGATCCGGGGATTACTCCAGCTCCTCTGTACATGTAAATAAGTACCAGTGGTGACAGTAGCAGTTGCCATGTTTAATGGTTCGTATAATGCTTATGTGTATACGTGGTAATGTATGCGCAAGCGGGTGTCATTACGAGAACAAAAATTCGTGCGCGTGTAATTTACGCTTTTGGCCTACCGTGGTATGTACGAGCTCGAGTGAGCGGATGTGGAAACGCTGGTGGGATCTCTGTGTAGTGCTATTGTGCGCTACTGACGAGTTTTTCCGAATGTTGGGAAATGATGCACGCGAGATCGGTACCAGCTCCTGTCGGAAAAAAATTTCATGTTTTTAGCAGATTTTATTTTTGTGATAAGGTTTTTTTTTTTTCACGATAC
The DNA here is from genome assembly GCF_000648655.2 of Copidosoma floridanum. Next base: position 77,317 of record NW_019379778.1, on the reverse strand, counting down.
AGGAAAAATTTTTGGCACTACAATATTACAAGGTTTTTGAAAAATCGAATCAGTAACTGTATCAAGGAGTTATTTGGATTATAGGCATTCGATCGGTAAAATAAGACCAAGAGTATTTGTTTGAATACTTTTCTCTTTAACTAAGTACGAAATTCAAATGACGGCTATCTTTAATATTTCTCACTGGTAGATCGAACAAAAAATTGCCGATCACGATGAAATACCGGTCATCGAATCCACCTTTTTTTAAAATAATTTTAACACCACGCCATGAGACCGAAAAAAAAATATCTTACCAATTTGTTCAGAGCTTCGTCCCTTATGTCATTTATCAGTGTTAAAGTAACCGGTATGTGCACGATTACACGAGCGAGCGCTGCAAGCTTTCGAAGACAAAAGAAGAGGATATGTACTTTTGATTGCGACTGAATAGGTGATGCCGGACACTCGCGTCATTCGGACGAACACCTACACAATCGCTCGTTCATCGCGCATGTGGTTGCGATGTACGTGTAGGCGCTTCCTATGGCCCACACGATTCCGTCGAGTTTATTGCAGCGATGAAAAATTTCATATGCTATAAAATCGTTGCGGATCGTAATTTATTTTTCAAGACAATGATTCGTAAAATTTGTTTTGTACTTCTCACGTGCTGGAGGTCTGCTTGGCTTTTTTTTACTCGAAGTTCAATACAAGCACTTTGCTTGATCGCTATTTTAAAACAAAGATATTGGCCTCGGCGGAGGCCTAACTAAAAAGGAAGTAACGCTTTGAGTCAAGTTAAAAAATGCAAGCCTTACAAGTAGCCTCTAAATTACTCCTGTACATTAGGTAGATAAAAAAATTAATCTAACTGCAGATATTAGTTTATTACATTGGGACGGAAAATGTTGGAAAATGTATATGTATATTTTAATGCAAAAAGTAAAGTTAGAAGTAGAAATTTATTTTAAATACGTGATTTATACGTAAATCTTGTGAACCAGTATTAATTTACTTGAAATATTTTTTTGGTAACACTTTGGCAATAATAAAACCTCAAAATTATTTTCTCATAAACCTTGATTAAAGCTTTTATTTGTGTACGACTTTTACACTTTACAAGTAATTTATGTATTAAATATCAAAAGATTCAAAAATAGATTTTTTAGATACTTTAAATGTTTGCTTAAAAATAGAGAATAACTGTTTTTAATGAATTTCATTTAATTGTTTGTCCAAACTTGGAGTACACGAATTTGTTACACAATGTAAGTGCTACCAATGTCTAGATTTTCATTTGATAACAACCAAAGTAAAAAATATATTACAACAAGAATTGTGCGAACAAGAACTGACAAAAAAAAATTTTTGTTAAGATAATCACACTTGCTCTACGAAAAAAAGCAAGTATTTTCAAGAATACTCAAGTCGTTTGCAATATGATTGGTTTGAGATAACAATGTAACTATAATTTAGAACAAAAATTTTAAATTTCTTGTGGCTTGGGAAGAAAGCATTTTCAAATGACAAATAAAAATTACGTAAACAGAAAATGAGTATGACTGGCAATATGACGTGAATGCGAGATAGGTACATGACATGGGATTGAGCTAATGTAAAATAAAAACAAATAAAATGACAGAAAATTGACCAACAGCTGTACCCTCGTAACTATACATGTGACAGAACTCAAAACTACCGTTTTAAGTTCGCTTAAACCATGTAACAATCTTACTATTTATCAAGCATTAATAGCACCTTTTTCTGCCTCTATTAATTTTTTTTACCAACTTTGTATAGTAATTTTTTATTGTTACGATGTAACTTAGTATGCAATAAATATTGTGTAATCCTTTACACAAGCCTTGCCACTGGCTTTTAAAACACACCTTTTTGGCAAGTTAATTGGGTACATGACTTCAGTGTTTTATCCTATAATTGTCTAAATGATGAATTCCGAAAAACTCCTAGAAAATTAAAAAAATTTGGTAACAGTTTACGAAGATTACCTTAAAGGAAGAAGCCTGTTTGATAATGTTTCTGAAAAACAACGTTAAATATGTCTTATCTCTTAATTCTATCTTGACGCTACGTTAGTGACATAATTCAATATTATAAACAACCATGCTCTCGAAATAGTGCATTAAACTTTTTAAAAATGGTATGTATACATTGTAAAATAGTAAATATACACTATTAAATTTAAAATTAAATTTAAGTCGATTTCACTATTTCAAAATTGTATACTTAAAACGTATATAAACCAGTGAAAATTCATTGTGAAACAGTTGATTTTACTGTGAAATAATATTTACTATTTTAACCAAGTTAACATTTCACTATTTAAATTAATTGGTAAACTTATTATTAGCACCACTCGAAATAATGGGTATGGATTGTACAGTTATCTTCATTTATATGAAGATACTTCATTGGAATACTGATAAATATTTAGAATTAAAGTTTATATCAACGGGGCGCAAATAAGCGATCCTAATTTTTCACTATTTTGCCAGTAAGAATCTTCGTCACTTACGCAAATAGTAAAATTTTCACTATTTCAAATTGAAAGAGTAAGTAAAAAAAACTTACCCAATTCTACACTGACTTTTATTGCATATTCTGCTATCCCGTATAAAGATGCAGCTTTTCCATTTCCGTAATAATAATAATAATTAAAAATAAACGCCCCGTATGTACCTGCATTTAAGCAGCAAGTGTATAGTATACAAAAAGGCTACATACACTGGCTTCGAAGAACAATAATATCATTCAGTTTTCTTGAGTATTGTTTATTTTTATTAAACAATAAAATCTTGATACGATGAATTCTAGAAAAAGTCACAGTCACATAATCGATGTTACGTAGTAAAATTACTCTTGCGCAACTGGATGAATTCGTACATGCAACAGCGATTAACTAATTTTCTTTACTTTGTTAATTGTTTGTGAAAAATAACAAAAGAGTCATTTAATCACTCTTTAATATAACAATCAAAGGTAAAAAAATCTTAAAAAGTTGGACAAATTAGTTGATTGGAACTATGTTGTCTGAAAAAAAAGAGCATCAGTTCTCTGATAAGTAGCCTTTTGCTCTTTATTTGGAAAATGTAGCATGTATCTTATATCTGTTGTTTAAAAAATATATCTTAGCTCTACTGACAGTTGACTTGTGGTTACCTAACCACACGTATATTTATTTATTTTGTTCTATTTTTATTTATATATTAATATTTTATTCACCTATTTATACATAAATTGGTTAGTTTTATTAATAAGTGATTAACTTTTTAAAAATGTTCCAGTTACTGCGCACATTTTCTTAAGCACAGTTTGTTATTAATAGGTAGTGTCTCTCAAACCATATACATATTTCGTCAGTAGTTGAAACTATAGTTTAAAACTCATAGATTACCATAGTTTAGGTTTATGATTCTAATAATTTAATCTTGAAAAGAGACATACATATACCATGTAGAAAAATAAAACTAGATTTGCCCGTTCACTTGTTTAAAAGGATCATGTAAATCAAACTTACTGGATACTTGAGAAGGTTCAATGAATTTCCCAAAATGCAGAGAAAGAGAAAAACTTTAAACGTTAACTATTCAAAGTATCCGGAAACTGTGTGTATTTTCACGCAGGAATACAGTTATTGTTAAAAGTTTCACTGCTTTTTCTAGACTTTAAGAAAATATTTATTGTTATAAGAAAAAGCTTGTACTTAAGTACAAAAACTATTTTTTTAAAGAGGCTTTTGTGATTTATTCGTATGAAATATTATTGTACAATTGTTCGCTTGTAATGACTCTTTCTCATTTTTTTCTAAAAAGTTACGGTATGGTTTCAATCACTATTCACGTAATGAAGAAGTTATTTAGTTGAAAAATGAACGTCCGAAGAATTTGTAAGATATATTTATAATTGTTAAAATATTATAAATTATTTTCATCTCAATGTGTAAACAATAAATTGTTCCAATATTTGATACAAAACAATTTGTTATGTATAAAACATTATTTTTTCGTGAAGTTATAAATTCACTCATTTATTTAAAATTTTCTATAAATAAGGTTTTTGCTTCTTAAAATAATACAATTTTTAATTCTTTAGGAGCAACATTAACTGTTTTCTATAGTACTTAATACAATAAAACTCGTTCTTAAACACTTAATATCAGAGAAGTCGACTATAGCTTTACAAAAATCGAACAAAGTAATTATTATAATCCATTAATCATTATTAATATAAAAAATTTAATAAGTTTTAGTGTAGGACTTTACTATATTGGGAAAAAACTTTGCTAATAGATACAGGTTCAGTTTTTTTTTTTTACAAATTTGGTACTGTTTAAAATTCAATACATGATTTTTATATTCTTTGAATTCAATAATATTTATAAGATTTAAAAAAAAAATTTTCTATACAATACAGCACGAAAATTCCTATTTCTCCGAAAGATCTAGTTAGCAAATGTTTATATATCAACAAAGATCTATACACTTCATATTTCATGTTTCCTGTAAGGAAAATTCAAATAACATTCAAAATATGTAATGACGCTAATAAAATGAAGCTTAGTACATATTATTTTGTTTTATGTATACGTTCCAAAATAACACACTTTTTGGTTGGCTACTTTCAAATACCTAAGCCAATTTTAATTTAAAAGGTCCATTTTTTCACACTCTAGAAGACACGATAAGTACAACTAAAAATTATGATCAGTGAAAATTGTCCACCCACTTTCGAAAATCAGAATATGGAAACAGAAAAACATAACTACATTTGAAAAATGATAAATCAAAAATCGTATGAACCAAAAACAATGTGCCTTATTAAACAGAATTCCATCACTCTCAGACCTAACTAATTACACACAAGCGCTCACTCATACACAATCACACTGGTCACTGGCGCACAAAAACACAGAGTGAGAGAGAGGCGCTAGCGCACATTTTGGGGAGAGTTAGTACTCTTATTGTAAAGCTGTAAAAACACATTAACAATATATTTTGGGAGCAACATTAAGTTTCTTATCCATTACAATATTTCGGCTACTCTGCAGAAAAAGCAATCGGAAATCAAAAGTTTTTTTGTTTAATTTTTTACCGAATTACAGCACAACCGGATGTGTTACGTATGGAGCAATCTGATTTCGTAATCCACGAGCAAAGAGCAATACACGGTGGCATCTATAAGTCTTATGTTGCAGCTGTAACATCCACACCATTGTAAGTAAGTATCATCTATCGCGTAACAAACACGTACACTTACAGTGGTGAGCTGTGTTACAGTCCTCCACGTGATCCAGTGAACTCCGGTGCGCACTTGCTGTATCGGTGTAAGAGCAAAAGAGAGATGTAAGTTACGATAAGAGGTGAATCGTGTTACCACCAAATCTTTACTGACACGCAGTAGTCACTGCTACGTGAAGATTACCATGTGCAATATGATAATATGTTTAGGCACAGATGCCCACTGTATAATTATTCTAATTATTATGTTATCTGAAAACTTTGTACTATTGACTCGACTATTGGTTAATTTTTCTTTACTGTTTACACACCATATCATTGTTATTGTTATAAATAGTGATTTTTATTGCAACTAAAGATAATTTTGTGGCTTGCACATTGGAAGTTAGTCTAAAGTAATAAAAATTTTGTTGTCGTAAGTAAAAAGTCCCTAGACAACGGAGTAATATCAGATTTTGTTTTTAATGAGGGGCCAAAAGAAGTGTGTCACCATCTGAATGCCATTATTTAAATTAAGAGCCTAAACTACTTATATCAATCTTATTGTTACTTAAATGCAAAAAAAAGATGCTAAAAGTTATAAAACAGCTTAATCTTCCACTTCAAGGGTTTTTATAATGGGATCATTTAATTGACCATCAATTAAATGGCCACAAATATGAAAAAATGTTACAAGCGGAGTTTGAAGAACATATATCTCATGTTGATTTTCACTTGTATTGTGAAGTTTTTCCTGTGTCATAACACAATAATCCTAACTCGACAATGTCAGGGTCATCTAGTATTCGCTCACGTGTGCAATTCCCGAGGTAATACGAGTCGATGTTTTATAGCGTACAACGTGTTACGGAATTTTAATTTGTTGCAGGATGTTAACTGTTTCATCTGTTACCGGAGATGTCGTGGTAATCCTACACCTAATATATAGGTACAGTATAAGATTCGGGTCAACGTTTGCTATAATATTATTTTATCATGTTGTGAAATCATCGTCTTCTTGACTGTTTTTATATAGCCCCCTATACAATTATAACTATAAGCAGTTATTCAATCGCAGATGTTTGGGTTGTAGTGCATTTTCATCTGATAATACAAAGTAAAACCAAATAACGACACTATATCTCGTGTTTACTTGTACGACACATTACAATTTTATAGAAAAAAATTTTTTTTTTTTAAATTACAATTTTCCTGTATCGGAGCTGTTGAGCTCATCATTTTTTCGCTGCATGCAGTATATTATTTTTATTTTATCGACTCGTTTTTGTCAGTAGGTTGTCTTCAGTTTTATACCATCCAAATTTCATGCCAACAATCGCAAACGCTGGTGCTCTCATACGAAGTTTAGTGTAGTACACTATTTACCAGCGAAAGGCAACGTGTAATCACATCAGAGTCAGTTACTCTGATTGGTTAAGTGAGGGGGAAAAATGATATCATAAAAAGTACAGAGGTTCTTAGGTATGGGATGATTTCTCATATACTCCCTTATATATTTATATAACGTGGAAGCACAATATTAAGTTGGAGTAGTTTTTTTTTTTTTTTTTTTTTTTTTCATTACTATAGGACTTATTTTGAATAAAAAAAAATGTTTTTTTGGTAAATTATTGCCTACACCTCCAATGTAGTGTGCAATTTTTCAAAATACTTGCATAGTCAAAAGAGTATTTTATCAATCAGTTTTATGTGTTTTATGTACACGAACTTTCTGATCACTTGATCTCTACTAAGTATAGGGGCATAAAATACAAAATACAATTCATGAGTTCACCTATAAGTAATAGATTTGACGCTATGGGTAAATTATACGTTTTCTGTAAAATAGTTCATATCATCAAAGTTTTTAGTCAATATTATTTATAAAACATTCCCCCTTACTGAGGTAATTAGCTCTTATATTCTGTCAGAAAAATGCAAAATGTCTTATGAAAACACGTTATTTACGCATAATACCTAAGTCAAATATCTGAAAAAAATGTAGTGAAACAAAACTTGAAGTTTACAACGAAAATAATCCCCACATATTCCATTGACTAAAGTTTGAAATTGTTTTATTAGCGTTTATGAACGCACGGGCGTTATGATGAGCAGTGTTAGCTACGTGTATGTACCAACCAGTCAAATATTTATGTTGGTAACAATACGTGAATCATAAAAATATTTTTTAAACAAAAAATCATCGTTGATTTTAAGGTCTTAAAAAAAATGTCAATATTTTATATCACTCCATCCAGCTTGCTTTTACTTAAACCATACTACCTATTGAGGCAATCCAAACATTTTTTCAATAGATAACAAAAAATTGCTTATCATCTTGGGAATTGACAACAACAGAATACGAGTACATCGTTTATTTGAAAATCCGAAGCATATATCGCTCCAAGGTTTGACTGAAATGTAGTATTTTTACGTACTTTACAACTTTTCTATTGATCTGTAATAGACCGCAGGATACTTTGACGAATATTGTATAATTGTATAATACGATTGGAAACTCTACACACTATCTCTGTCATCTTTATATCCTTGTACATAATCCAAAGGATACCCCAAACTAACAGCACACAGGAATTTAAATACGTAGGTATTAACTGTTATTGTATCTATGTATTTTTTTAATCCAGTCATCTATAGACGAGAAAGAGGACATTGAAGGAAAAAAAGCACAAGCAATCGACAAGTTTATTCAAATAGCATAAGGAAAAAAACTACTTTCGGTAAGTCTCAGTTTTCCCTGGTTTGGATGGTTGGGAGACCAAAATTAAAAAACACGTGCTTACGTCCAATCTAGAATCCAAAAATTAATAACTAGACAAGTTCTACTTGGTTCTCGAAAGAGCTTGCGGATTTTGTTACTGAAACGAACTCAACTGAACAATTATAATACACGTGTATCTATTCCAGTGCCCATAAATGATGTTAAGCGTCCATACAACTAGAGTAGTTTATAAACGCTATTTCACGTGACGGTAGTTTCAATATTCCCAATAGGGATTTTGCATGAAACATTATATTAGATCCATCAAGTGGTAATTAAAAAAATTTTGGACACATGTTTTTTTTTTCCCTTTTTGATACAAACGAAAATTGTTGGAAATATAACCCAATAAAGCATATAAAGAAAGGGGATACAGGTGTTTCATAACGCTTTCTCTTTAATTTCAGAGCAATAATTGATTGTCAAGAATACAATAATACAAGCATTTACGTATCAGCATAGCGAAAAAATTAATTGAAAAATACACGTCTCAAAACATTGGGTTACCAGATTTTAGAGGTAAACTTTTTACACAGACAATAGGATTCTCTCAAGAAGATAACAGGTTCCGCTTCGTCTTGTATACATTTTAAGGCGTAAGCACGTGCTTCTCCCGCGTGAAATTCGCACGCGGGCGCGTGCGGATGCTTATGAATTTTTCACCTCAATAACTCGCATACTTAAACCCCCTCGTGCCGTTTGAACTAACGATGAAATAAACACTCGTGAGCCACGTGAGAGTAGGGGTGTTAATTGCGTGGACGAAAACGTCAGAGAGATTTTTGGAATGCCCAGACAAACAGAGAGAGAATGACGGAGTCACGCTGGTGGTCAATTAGTTATAACGGGACTATCCTGATATCTCGATATGCGTTCAGCAAAGTATCGAACGAGAGACCAATCTCTTTGGAAAATCATATTAAAAAAAAAAAATTATCATTTTACACTTTGTATTTTCAGGACATGGCACTTACTTCAGATAACGCATTTCTGGGAAGCTTTGCGACATTTTTTCTTCAACCATATTTAATAAGTTATTACACTCGAAGCATGGCACGTCCTGGATCTGTTTTTAAAAACTGTCAATATCGATTGTTGCTGAGCTCTATTGGCGGGAGACTTTAGTTGAACGTAAATGGTTGTAAAAAATTAGTAATTAGGATTCAAAAAAAAAATTACTTTGATTCAATTTGCTTTACAAAAATTTCTAGCAGTTTAAATGTAAACGAAAACAAATTGGAATTGAAATCTAGTCAGTCTAGGTTTTAATTAATATTTTAACCTTGGATAATTCAATTTACACTTCAGAGCTCCAAATTATTTTCAGTTAAAACTACTTGCTCTAAATTATCGTTTCAACCCTGTACCACAACTAAAATCACAATTAATCATTTTTAACGCTATTGAGTAACATTCCATAGGAAAATTTAATCGGTACGAAAAAAATAATTCTCAAAGCTATAAAATAATTCTCAAAAATAATTCCGTACATTATAGGTATGTACTTTTTGTTGCAGTAATAGTATCATTTTATTATTTCCTTCTCATACGCGAGTAGCAGCCAGTAATAAACGTGTTTCATCAAACAAACAGCATCGTAAGAACTGAGATGAAACTAGTTTTGAGGCATTAAAAACCGACGATTCAAAATATTGCTCAGGAGCAGTTTAAATGAGGAAATTATATTACCAGCGCAAGTGTTCGAGTTTTATGTAGGGACGAATAGGTTATTTCATTCAACAGTTAGTAATGAAATGTTGTAATTAAAATTTCGTGAATGTTATTAAAAATCGAGCTTTACACTTAATCAGCTTTCACAGTTATACGTTTTTAGTATAGGCAACTAAAAGTACTTGTACGTACTCCCTATTGAAATGAATTACCAAAACCAATAAGTGATTTCTATACGGCACAAACAAACACTTTGCTAATCTCATGACATTTGTGACTCAGAAGGTAATATTAATTCGATTGTTGGGGAATCATGGGCTGAGATTTTTTCGACAAGGATTCCCAGAGGGTGTCAGCAGAAAAATGGATTCAATTGTTTTTTTTTCATAACAGTACTAAAGTGATGACTTTACTTTATTGCGATACAAGCCCCTCATGTAAGCCACCTGCGTAATTTGCGTTTTTCTTTAGTATATCGAATACAAGTGAACCAGCCACGAGCGATTGAAGTTTTTCCACGCTGATATACCCTATACGACCAATTTTCTAGCTCACCTTTTCGTGATTCCAAAGGCATTTTGTGCCTTTCGATAAACATAAAAAATGTAATCAATCCTCCGATAGCTCGTTCCTTTTGATCGCAAATAGTAAAATAAAAACGATACATTCTTATTGATCCGGGTGGTATCCGGTAAGAGAAAATGCAAAACAATGTCCTCTAAAAACAAATCTACTGTTGCCGGGTCTAAATGTTGGTCAAAAAATGCTCAAATTTATTTTTAATCATTCGCTAAAACTACTTTTTATAAATTGAACATTTTTTGTTTCATGTTCTGTAACTATTACTATACTAAAGTCTCTAACAAATTTTTTCTAAAACCGAGTACACTCTTTTGAAACGTACAGTGTTTGAGATACTAAATGGCCCAAAACGTTTGGAAACTTTGTAAAGGGATGTTTGAAAAATCACTCAGAAGTTTGACAATATTCAATTAACATTATTAATTTTTGTATCGTTTTTCAGGGTTGAAAGTAGCTATTTTTTCGAACTTTAAACAATTGATATGTCGGAAACTATGCATTTCAAAGAAAATTTGCAAGAAATCTAATTTGTTTTGAACCATTCTAAAAATCTAAAAAATATATTCCACAGCATGATAAACATTGTTACGATTAGTTTAAAAAAATGCTTTCAACATTTTTCTTTTTTTTTTTTTTTTTACCTAATTTTAGACCTAGCAACAGGTAAATTTTTGGGACAATTTTATGTGTGATATGCAAGAAAACTGAATGTGAATAACATATGATCCCCACCATCGCCACCAGTCAAAAAATCATAAATAAAAAAACAGTCTTATCGAAGTCATGTACCGTAACGAAACAAAGCACCGACTACGCGTAATACATGTTATACGTAATAACATACATATTGGCCCATTACATATGTCATTGAACAAGAAAGAGATAAAGATCCACGTGTGTGTACATGCTTTTCCTTAGCCAACTGTAAAATCTGTGAATCCACGAACTCGCAAACGGAGCCAAGATGCAACACGTGCGAAAAAAGAATAGCTGTTGCTATTGTATAGGCGTACGATACAAAAAAGAGCTTCAGTCGCACGCTTTGTCCTCCGAGTGGGTCTAATGACAGCACGTGCGTACAATACCTGTCTCTCTACTGCGTGATAATATGCGACAGCCTGGAAGCATCATTTTTTTCTTTTTACTAACGAGGGTATAGGTGAGAGAGCTGCAGTTACGACCATCACTATAAACAATTCCTTAGGTGATCTTGAAATTAGATTGATTATGAAGTGTTACTTACTTTTTTATATGAATTACTAATTCATTTTTTTTATGTTAATTTCGTTTCTCATAGAAATACATTTTTGAAGTAATTTATGATGTAGGTATAATTATTCCAAATTGAGAGTATGAAGAATTGCTGACAGATGCATTTCTTCTATACAAAGACAGCAACTGATTCGGCACTTTTTACACATTTTCAATTGCATACCAGGAATCAAACAAAGTGTATCAACTATGTTTGAACATTGTCTACTTGAGGCAACTACGGTGTGCTAAGGATGAAATTAAGAAAACGTTTGTGTTTTTTTCATTGTAAGTAAAATTTTGTCGGTAGAAAATTCAGCTGATACAACTTTTCAAAACTAACCAATCAAAAAATATTCTTATTTAAAAAAAAAATACTAATGAATAAAAGTTATCTTTGAATGGTAATAGGCATTTACGTTACAAGTGCGGAAAAGAAGATTTCCCGCACGAGTTGTGATTGTCGTGCACAAGTGGCCAAAGTTGCTGGGAACGAGTGCCAATTGAGCACACGAGTGTAATCTTACGGCACGAGTTACTGGCATCGGCCACGAGTGCGAGTCAATCTTAACTCATGCGGGAAATCGTCCGCACGAGTTACGTACAAGATTGCCACACACCGGAAAAAATTTTGCTACACACTGGTAATCAAAATTCATACCTACTTTGTACCTATTTTCCTCACACATTGCGAAAAAACTTGTACACAACTCGTGCGGGACGATTTCCCGCACTCGTGTGATAGACTCGCACTCGTGGCCGGTGACGGTAACTCGTACCTTGCGAACTAATTCTCGTTCCCGTCAACTCCAGCCACTCGTGTGAATCGATCACTACTCGTGCGGGAAATTGTCTTTTCTGCACTTGTTACGTAAATAACTATTTCCGCCCTCGGGTGGGTTTGGGAGGCTGGTACTTCCTCGGGCGAAAAAGCAGTTTTCCGGAACTCGTTCGAAAAGTCTCCTTTACGAACCTCGTTAGTTAACAGTTAGTTAAAACCTCTCGGTTAGTAAACAAAGACTTTTCAAACTCCTAGGAAAACTACCATTTCGTAATATGTGAAAGGGAAATTGATATAAATTTTGAATAAGTAATTTATAGTATATTTCTTACCTAGGGCGGAAGTACAACTTGCGCGCCCGAAGGGCGCGGTTGTTTTATGTTTCTGCCCGTGGTGAGAACGACATTTTTTGTATCGAGGGCGGAAAGTGCAACTTTCCGCCCGTGGGGACACTTTCCGCCCGCCAATTACTTTCCGCCCACGGGCGGGAAGAAACATTGTGGCCCTGCCGGGCCCCAAAAGTAATTGGCGGGCGGAAAGTGTGCCCTAGGGCGGAAAGCACTCCGCCCGAGGAACGAAAAATAATTACTTTACATTGTTTGTCTATAAGAACTGAACACAATGATTATTCATACAATGAATTTATCCATTATTGAAAGATAGTTGAATCTAAAGTAAGAAATAAATAACTTGCAAAATAGGTTGTGTGGGGTCCAAGGGTGGTGGGGGATCAGGGAACAAAGCCAGTATGGGTCCAGTGGGGGGTAGGAAAGGTGAAGCCTCCCTAGCTCCAAAAAATTAAATGATCGTTGATTTAAAAAAAATTTTACAACCATTTTCCAAACAAAAAAATAAACTCGATGGAATGAGGGTATCATTATAAACAAAAAATTACTACCAGAGGGAAAACTGTGCTAGGCTTTATCCTAGTAAAAACCAAACTGACTCTATTATTGATTTATTGGCTGTTCAGCGCTACAAAAAAAGTAATCGTTCTTAAAAAAAACATTTTTATTTTTTAAAAACTACATAAATAAACCTGATTTAATTAGAATTTTATTTGAAAAATCTTGTGTTTCAACTGTCTAGTTAAATAATATTACAATTAAATGGAATATAATTTACTACAGTTTCAAACAGAGTGTGTGCAAGTTATTTTTAATGAATATTCCATATGTATTAAGAATTTGCTAGTTACTTTTTTAATAGCGTATGATTTTTTGACAGTTTTTTATGGATGTTTACAATAATTGTTTACGTAACAAGTGCAGAAAAGACAATTTCCCGCACGAGTAGTGATCGATTCACACGAGTGGCTGGAGTTGACGGGAACGAGAATTAGTTCGCAAGGTACGAGTTACCGTCACCGGCCACGAGTGCGAGTCTATCACTCGAGTGCGGGAAATCGTCCCACACGAGTTGCGTAAAAGTTTTTTCGCAATGTGTAAGGAAAATAAGTACAAAATAGGTATGAAATTTGATTTCCAGTGTGTAGCAGAATTTTTCCCGGTGTGTGGCAAAACTTGTGGCAAAACAAAAAATATGTATAAAATGATGTAATAGTGCTAATATTGATGTTTTAACAAAAAATTTTCAACTTATACAAATATGGTCATACTTTTTTGCTCAAGTAAGAATGTGTGGCAATCGTGCATTAGATGTAAAATTTTAATTTTTTGCATTAGTTTAGCCACTGATTTATAATTTTTTTTGTTTTAGCATAATAATTTTCTTGGTAAAATTAATACTTTTAAAATTTCTAATAAAATACCTAAATTGCATCATGACTTTCAATGCCTACAGCATAAGTAATACGTATTACAGAGACCCACTCTTGTTTTCTCAGTAAATTGCATCAGAAATAAAAGCAACCATAAATACGTACACACAAAAAAGAGGATGTGGCTTTGATACCTCCGTTACACGATCCTGCATACAAAAAGGTACTGCGCACATAGTAGCACTAGCCGAAGGATCTCGCTTGTTTTTGGGCCCAAGATGAAAGGGAGGGAGGAAAAACACAGCATCCTGCAGGTGTTTCTATTTTTTCGACCTTGACCAGTTTTCGGATCCTTTTGTAATGATGGCGTGCACGAGCACGCCCGAGACACCATAAACAACCCCCACCCCCCTTTTTTTCAGCCCACCGTGACCACCTATAATGTATTTTAATAGCTACGAACACAGGGTACCTATTGGAGCGCGCGGTGGCTCAGTCGGCTAGGTCGTGGATTGGCATGCGGGAGAGACCGTGGTTCGATTCCCGGCCAGTGCGACTTTACGGGCAAGTACCTCTGTGATTTTTCACCACGCAATGCTCCTCGAGGAGGGTTTAGGCAACCTTCTCGCAGCATAATTGCCTAATTTCCCCCTACCCCCCCTCCCAATAATGGGAGGCCTTCCCATCCCTCTTCCCTTCCTTCTCCCAAGTGCTAAGTGCCCATAGTAGTGCCCTTATTAAAGGAGCCGGACGTGTAGAGCACTCTAATATAAAAAAAAGGGTACCTATTGATGCGTAGCTCCTTAGGATTCCTGTCATGAATCCTGCCTAAGAATTATAGAATGCACACATTATGGACACGATATTCTAAGTCGTAAGATGTGCTGTAAATAGGTATGCTACTTCGTAATATTAACTTTCGTCTTGCTACGTAAAACGAAGGCACCAATTTCTCCCCGCACAAGCAAAAAAATAAAAAAAATGTACAAAATTATATACTTACACGTAAGCAACGGAAGAAGTCTTTATACGTCTCATGTTATGCCTTGGATGACACTTAAGCTCGAGACCTGTGACATTCTCAAGTTTGTCCCCTATACGTGTATTATCACTGAGAGAAGGATTTGTTAGTAATTAACTTCACATGTTAAGTATTAACTTACGTATAATATGCATCCCCGAAACCATACGTATTGTAATAGTTAAAATATCAATGTTTCATTCCAATATTTTGCCATAATAAAAATGATGTTTGAACTGATAAATTTGGAACTTCGTTTAAGTTTTTATTACACAAAGTAGAGGACTGCACGTAATCTTATTGTATTATCATTACATAATATATTGTTTTAATAATATTAGAGTAGTAAAAGGATTAAATATGTTATGTTAACTATTAACATGCCGTCTGTGTCAGTTAAATTTTAAAACGTTATAAAGCACATGTAAACTAATTTTTTGTTAACATACTTGTACGTTGAAAGTAAACAAATCCTTCTCTCAGTGACGCACTATTTTTAACGATACATAATAATGTATTTGGGAATATCTGATCTGTTTGGCTAGACCCAATAGGGTATTTCCTTTTGCAACTGTCACAAGCCAACAAATAACAAATAACAAAGATGTTTATACTCTCATTGGGTACGAAAATTTTGGTTAGGGAGCTTAATAATTATATTTTAAAAATAACCATTAATTTCGTTGGATTAAATCGAAAAAACTTTTCAATCGCTGTTTCTACATATATATTGGTTATCGTAGAAAATTAAAATAGGCACGATAATATTTCCTTGTGTGTTGCACACATTTTCCTTCTGTTTTTGACGTTTTCATACACGACAAGTTTATATATTGAATTTTATTATTCATCAAATAAAAACGCCAAGTATCTATTGATCATTTATTATTTTTTATGTTGTGAAATAAGCCCATGGCAATTAAAAATCACCTGTTTTCTGAAAATCACCCATTTGCTTGAACCTGTGTAATCAAATAAACCATCTTTTAAACTTTCCATTGCCTTCTTCGATGGAAAAAAGTATCAAATTAAGAACTTTTTTTACTTTCCATAAAAGTACAATTATGTTTTCGTTATATTTTTATCGGGAAGTATATATTGTCTGAAAAAAAAGAATATTTAATGTTATTAAAAAAAGTAGTGAAAACGAGCTATCTGTTACTTTTAAAAATGAAATGGATTTTTATTGGACAAGAGCAAATGTCAAACGAAATGAAAATACTTGTTATGCTTGACATAAAATAACACAACAGAAATTACTTCAAAAACGAGCATTTTGATAGATTGAATAAAACGTGAAATATTAAATCTTAACAATTTCAGGGGTTGTAAGACCTGATTAATATCGAAAATATCAATTCTATTTTACTGGAGATTAATAATGGCATGTAATTTCATTCCCTCTTTCATCTGTAGGGTCGGATTTTTTAAACCTTTTTTTAACGTGCTTTTCCTATAAAATGGCTTTCATCCACGGTAATGTAATTCAAATCTCACTCTACTGGTAATAAAGGCGTTGGACTATATGGCCTGTAACTCACACAAAGGGTAGCAAGTACAGCAATATATGCAGATAAAATTTACTCCGATTTCGAACGAAGTAGATGTTGGCTTCTCTACAAAGAATGAAGTTAATATAGTGTAAATGCATTAAATATATTTAAAAAGTACATATTTTTCCTCAAGGTAAAAACTTTAAACTCCATCCAATGTACAGGCTCTAAATTCCTTTAAAAAGTAAAAGGACATTTTTGTCTTGTAATGCAAAATTATGTTTCGTGGTATTCTATTTCATTTTTTAAATTTTTTACTCCAGATACTGCTCTCTGCTTACATTTTATAAAAAAATAGTTGAATATAATTTACGATAAAATGACATGCTAACAATTAACAATGTATACATGTCAAAAAAATTATAACTATAGTACTCAATATGACGTACTTGCGTGTAATGTAAAGAACATAGAAAAAAATCGTATTTTTAAAAACGTTCCTCGTACCCCAAATTCCTCAAATGTAGCTTATTACTCACATACGATCCCTAATATTAGTCTTTTGAAGACTATATGGGCAGCATCGTCGTCCGTTTCTAGACGCAGAATTATTGAACTACACCATCGTTGTCCTAAAGACGATTGGTTAAGGTCTAATTGTGTGCTTCGATATACGCAATAAAGTTTGAGATTGATGGTCACCTGTGCACTAAAATTTGACGAAAATGTAACTATAAAAAACGTTGCCCGCGCAGTTGTGAAGATTTCTGGATCATCTCTAAGGTCAGGGGAGACAACACCCTATAAGTACAAATAATTAACCGAATATCACTTCAATTAAATTTAAGCATTTCCATAAATAATGTCCAAAATTTAATTTCTTAGTGACGGACTAACGCTCTTAGCCCTTTCCAATTTTATTACTACTTGTAAGACTAACGATAAGTTGCTGGTTTGTAAATCAAAAAATTGCTCTATAAAACACATTGACAAAATTCAAGTCAATTCCTAAGAACTTAATAAATTAAACTTTTAAATTTTACCTCGTCATTTCATAAGCCCCCTCCCCCTTGGTACTTATTTCGCAAAAGTTACGAGTCTATAGAGATGTCTTTCACCAGAGGCAATGACAATCTATAACAATCATTTATTCCCTCATGAAAATTTTTTTTACTTTTTGTAAAGAATGTCGAAAAATATTGTTTCTTATAAAACCCCATGTCAAAACCGCTGTTTACAACAAATTTTATACTTCAATAAACAATTTCTAAAAATAATACTTCATCCCAAAACGAATTATTTTATACATAAAAAACGTAAATATCTTTTCTTCTACTGTTCCAGGTGCAATGTTCGCTCAGGCTACGTAGTCCACCCGAAAAAGCTCAATATCACCATCAGAGACGTAAATACGTTCATCGATTCGTTGGATTTTCCACTGCAATCAATTTTTAGTCATCTTAACATGACCCTCCAATTATTCCGATAAAAATTCTGGAAAAGCTGGTATTTGTTCTCAGAAATTAAAAAAAGAACCAATTACAATATTTTGGAGGTGCAAAAATTGCAAAATGTCGAAGTACGAGGTAAAGGAAGGGTGTGACCTGGAGGCGCAGCGGGATGTCACTCTAACGAGCTACAATAGGTCGCTGGTCGACGATTTGGGACTGTTCAAGGAGATCAACGGAAAGAGCTCGGACGACAGGCTCAATGGAATGGACATCGGTCGGGACAAACTGGATGAGGTGCAGGGGAGTGGCGTTGGTGAGTGAAGCCATTTTTTGTTTATTGTAAATGTGCATCATGAAAATAAATAGAAAAATAAAAAATTCTGGTTAGGTGCAAAAGAATACTATATTAACGATATGTGGTCAGATCTTTTTTCCGAAGTTTTTATCTAAATTGTTTATCATTTTTTTTCTGATCAAGTTCAGATAAAATAACATACTTTATTCATGTAGTTCAGGAATTAAAGACTAAAACAAAAATAGTAAGACTGTCTCTTCTTTTAGAGTTGGGACTTTTTGGTGCGAAAAAATTATCTGGTTGACACGGTCATTATACGTCATTTTGAAAAATTACCCATTACCAGATTTTTTTGAACAAATTTCTATCGTGAAAAAGGGAATATTCATTTGTACATAAAATAAAACTGATTAAAATATGATCCAAATACAGTAGGTCATAAAATTATTTTATTTATAGTTTTTGAGCACTGAGCATAATATCTTTAAAATTTTTTAATTTTTAAGTTAAAACGCTTAAAATTGACTAAAATTAAAAAGTAAATTAAAATATTGCTCTATATAGGATATCGTAGAAAATTAAAATAGGCACGATAATATTTCCTTGTGTGTTGCACACATTTTCCTTCTGTTTTTGACGTTTTCATACACGACAAGTTTATNAACAACCATAGTTTTAATCTGCAAGATGGTATTACAATTAATTTTAATTCTAAAATTTGTCAGTATACATTAAATTTTTACCTACTTTTAAATATATAATATTACTAAAAAAATTTGTAAAAAATGTTTTGTCTTAATTTTTACTGTACATTCAAAGATTATTTAGATGGTTTACTTGTATTGACAATTGAAATCCTGAGAAAGTAAAAGAATGACCTATTAATCATGGATATAAATAATAAACATAATGTTTGTACAGAGAAAATTACATACTCAAAAGTATTTGAAATTTAACTGTTTAGTAACATGAGCTTATGCAGTGGATGCATCAAATTTTGAATTGAGTATCAATACATTAGCAATATATTTCCATAATTCTTCGTCGTATACTGAAATCATATTAATAATATAACATTATTAAATGTATTTTGAATATTAGTTTAAGGTAGGTACTTTTATATTTCTGTTTCAATATATTGCTACGGTAAATCCAATTCGACTATAAGTTTTTTTTTTTAAATTATTTTTACAGCATCACCTTTAAAGTAGGGTAGATTTTGCAAAAAACATGTACCGATCATGCATTACACTCAATAATTTAATGTAAATTCAGTCTGGCTCCAACCATTTCAAAAACAAACAATGTTGAGAGAAAAAAGTTTCTCTAGAAAATAGTTCTAGCAATTCCACCGTCACTTTGTACACTTGAACGAGAAAAATGCAGAAAAAAATCGAGATTAACGATCGACCGCGGAACGGATAAGTTATTGGTATTGAGACGCTGCTGTGTGTGTCCATGTGTGTATTTATGTATTTACCTATTTTATTTACGTAATACCTATGCTACAAAGGCACACCAATGATTCATGGGCATAAAATCTGTCTTGTACACGTGCATCCACGCATTCAATCCTTGGTCTTTCCCAACTTTCTGTGACTCCAAGTTTTATCATTTGGAAGGGGCTTTTGCAACTTACACGTAAAGCAAAAACGGAACTGATCAATTAGTGTAACAAATTCACTGTGGTCACTTACATCGTGCTCATTTTCCAAAGAAAAAATGAATATTTAAACGCTTTTTTGCAATGGTATTTACAAATAAACATTTTTTGTTAAATATATACAATTTTGTTTGATGTCTAAGAAATGTTTTAGAAATAATATTTAATCGCATGAATGTTGTCTGGAAAATTGTTTAGTTGGTAAAGCATACCTTCATAAGCTCGCAGTGTTTAGAAAATGTCATGCAAGTAAAAGAAATTATTTGGAACCATATGAATGACATAAACATAAATAATTATTAAGTAATGAAGAATATATTTCCTTTAACAATATAGTTAAATGGCTACAATTTTACATATGATAAGACATGACTGATACACGCTCATTACCAGAGACAAAAATAAAATTTCACGATAAACTTGGGCAATGTTAAATATTTCTTTTAACTAATAAAAATTTTTTTGAATTGAAAAAATATATTTATCAAAATGATATCTTGGAGAGTGATCGAGAGTTTTTTTTTTTTTTTTAACATAAATTTTGTATTTGGTACCTACGTGATTACATTTATAAATAAAATGAACAAGTGTACTGATATGAAACAACAATTTACATTTGAAAATGATTTTTGTTACTTACAATTAGTACTCACAGCACTAGACTGGTGTTGCATATATTTGACGTTGAATTTTTAGCTTTTATTTATCATAAATAAATGTCATGTACACATCCAACGAGTACAAGCTGCCCAACAAAACGCGCGCTAATAATTTACCGGAATTTGTTTCTTGTGTGCGTTCCACACCACCAATTTCTAATGATTTCTGCAACTGTTCGTATTTTTCACACTGAGGTCCATCGATGTGGAACGTTTCGGAGAATTACTCGATGGTTCAGCAAGAAATTGTTCACAAGAATTAAATAAAAACCATTCGTAAACCAAATAATCATACCACCGTATTTGCATAGATACTATTATGAAGATTACAATTTATTTGTAATACAAGTTTTTTCTATTAACAGAAAATAAATGGAATACGCAATGAAATCTCATTCCATTGTTATCTATGAAATACTATCAGCGTATATTTCATTAACCAATTACAGCTGAGTGCGTTGAAGAGCGTATTTCTTGTTATCGATGCAAAGGAGAGATGCGTAATAAAAACTGTGCGGTCGGTAATTTATAGTTTACCAGGCGTTAGGGGTCATTGAAATGAGGCCAGTGTTAAAGACATTTCTAGAAAAAAAAAAAAAAAAAAGCCAACGGAACTTCTTCCTTTGTTGCTCTAAGAGCCGGACAATGCGAAACTGGACGATCATTGTTATTTTTGCATTGATAAGATAAACGCTGCTTTGAGAATATGCGTTTTAAATTTTTTTTCTTTTCGATACTATGGACTGCAGTAAAATTTACTTCCTCTTATATTATGACCATTATTTGTGTTTCTGCTGCTAATGTTGAATTTTCCATTCAAAATTAATTGTTTTCCTGTGATAAAAATGCATAATTCGCTGTCCGTCACAATTAAGGCATTAATTAAATACCTATCTATATTCATCAAAGTTGGTAGCATTAAATTGATTGGTTGGAATTGAAAATGTCATTAGAGTCAAAAATGTTCGTTAAAGCCGTTTGCATTTTTCTCATCTGCACTTGTATGTAAACCCAAAATCCGTTTGGTGATTTTGTAACACACATAGCTAAGACTCAACACCAAAAAATACTTATCAATAAGTATGAAAGTCTTGGAATTTTTTCCGATGAATTCTAGCATAACAACCATAGTTTTAATCTGCAAGATGGTATTACAATTAATTTTAATTCTAAAATTTGTCAGTATACATTAAATTTTTACCTACTTTTAAATATATAATGTTCCAAGGTTTGATAAAATAACTTACAGCTTAGTAATTATGAGTGTACAATGATGGTTGTTTTTTTTTATAAAGTATTATTTTTTACGAAAATGGTACATTACGTCACTAGGGCACAAAGTACAAACATGAGCGCCCGACGGTTGGTGCCCGAGTCGCGTATAATGTTTTTCTTACCAAGGGCGCAAAATTGCACTTTGCGCCCGTGGGCCCACTTTGCGCCCAGTACATCACTTTGGGCCCTAGGGCAGAACTTTGGGCCCGGAGGGCGCAAAAAACTTTTCTTCCCGTGGGCCCAAAGTAATTACAAGGGCCCAAAGTGTGACTCGAGGGCGCAAAGCGTCAGTTGTACTTTGGGCCTATGGTAAGAAATGGTAGTTTTCCTACGAGTTTGAAAAGTCTTTGTTTGCGAACCGAGAGGTTTGCGGCCTGAGCCGAAGGCGAGGGACATAACGAGATTCGTGAAGGAGACTTTTCGAACGAGTTCCGGAAAACTGCTTTTTCGCCCGAGGAAGTACCAGCCTCCCAAAACCACCCGAGGGCGGAAAACTGTTTTTTCGCCCGAGGAAGTACCAGCCTCCCAAAACCACCCGAGGGCGGAAAAAGTACATTTTTTATAAAAATATGATGACTTTCAGAACGATAGAACTCTACTTTATTTTCTGGAAGAAAATGACTTGTGCAATAGATTTAGTATTACCAAAACGTTTGTTGAATACGAAATTACTTATCCAATACTGGATTATCTCTTGTCAAAATAAATCAGTAAAGTAGATACTACTTCTTCATTTTACAGCATTTGAATAATTTGTAAGTAGTGCTTTTACGCTATCGCTCAATGGTATAAATTTAAAATTTCGCACACATACAAGAATGTGGCACGAGTATGTTTTCAAAAGTTGTGTCATAATTATTTTAAATACTTCATGATGAGTTTTGTTATCTGGAAACATATAACGTACTCATTTTTTTTTTTACAATTTTTTTTTTAGAAAAATGTTAATGCAAAAATATTGGTAATATTGAGGATAAAATAATTCCAGCAAAAGCAATTCATTCCTTTTTCGAAAAAAAGTTGCATTTCAAACTCTTTCAAACTCTGAAAAAAACTAAAAACATAATTGTGTTTACTTCAAAATAGTCATGGAGATACGTAATCGTACAAGCTACACATTAATAACTTACAAATGCAAAAAGTTGTTGTATGGGTTCGGAAAGGGACATCGAGTGGAGGGAAGCTGTAACTTGATCTCTCTGGACTTAACAGTTCCATTTTCATTAAAACAAGCAAATAATTAAGCTTAATTTTTTTAATTAACGCATTTCCTTCATTTTCTGATATACATACACTGCATTTTTTCGTGCATCAGTACCTAAATGTATAAATAATCGTGTAGATTCAAGACGATTACTTCTCCGCTTCGCAAACTCATAAAGAATTGGAACTTCTCGCGCATTGAATGAAAAAGAATGTGCAACGAACATAAAAGACATTAAAAACTTGAAAAACGCTAAATCCCACAATTTCCGCAACTTTAAAAAGTATTCAAATGCACATCCCTCAACTTACCCTTGAAAAAAAATGAGCCCACCAAAGTCTAAAAAAAACATACACTCTTCACTTGATATCAATATTCCACATAATAACTAAGAGCGAAAATAAAATAACGCATGTAATAAACACAAGCAGGCCTGGTTGAAGTGCCCGTGGACGAGAAGCGTCACTCTGGATGCACCGGGTGTGCCGGCTGGCTGAACGACAAGATTCAGCGTATATGCCGGAAAAAGCTATTCTACAAGAGGATACCCATACTCGACTGGCTGCCGAATTATCGGAACGAGTACGTGGTCAGCGACATGGTTGCCGGTCTCACCGTCGGCCTCACCGTCATACCGCAAGCCATAGCCTACGCTAACGTTGCCGATCTGCCGCTTCAGGTATAGGCATATATACTTACATGTGTATAATTTACTTAGATGTTTGTTATTATACACATATGTTTTTCCATTTCACAGTACGGCCTGTACTCGTCGTTCATGGCCTGTTTCGTGTACACGATTTTCGGCTCGTGCAAAGACGTACCGGTCGGGCCCACGGCCATTGCCGCCATCATGACGCATGAGACCTTGGAAAAGTCGCACTTGGGTCCGGAGTTTGCGGTTTTCCTGACCTTCGTCTCCGGGTGTGTTTCCTTGCTGATGGGTGTTCTGCAGCTAGGTGAGTCGGTTGCTGAAACGATTTTTACGTGTGCCTGATTACGATTGCCGATCGATCGACCGTTTTGATCGGTATAATTCACGGTTTGTTGATTTATTTTTTATGAATCGCTTCTAAAGAATGAAGATAACATATTTGTATACGATATTCATCGAATAAGGAAACTACGTTGTGCGTTTGGAATTTTTACAGAAGTAAATGTCTATAAATGAACCTAGTGGCTGAATTTACTGTTTATTGCTTTTTTTTTTTTTTTTATGCTACATGGGTTGAAAAAACTGCTCTATAATTTTTTTCAATCTCGCAGCTTTTTTTTATAAAACACAAATTTAAAATTTGAAACGTGGATTTTACTGCGATATATTTGATTTTGATGGTTTATTTTAACGTTTTTACATTGTTTTAGTGTACAAAAGTTATTTATTTTGGCTAACGTAAAGTAGTAGAATCGTGTATTTTTTTGAAAACTGCAACTAGTGACAAGATGCATTTGTCGTAGAATACCAACTTCGTACTGCATTTGACAACAATAAATTTTTTTTTCTAATTTCTTGACTTCTAGATCATGGGGATTACGTCGAAGATTCAATGCAAAGAGTTTGATTTTCAGAAGATCAAAAACTTTTTCTTTGATAACCAAATGTGTGAATTTTTATTTTTTGAATTATCAAAAAAAAGCTAAGCTTTAACTTTTTTTTCAAATCACTTTTTTAATGATTACATCGTCAAAGTAATTTTCAGGTCCGATGAAAAGGGCAAAAATCTAAGTACAGTTGAAAAATGATAATCGTGCATAATCTAAAGGTTACTGAAAATTGTTTATTTTTCCAAAATTTATTTTACTCCAAATATACACGATTCATGTGTGGCTGTACATTTTTTATTTGTGCGGGGCAGTCGTGCCTACAAAAAAGGGAATTTGCACGTGATTATACATTTGCCATTGAGGGCGAGATGATAAAAAACGAATGAAGACTAAATTAAAATACACTTATAATATTTTTCCTCAAACGAAATGCTTTTTTTCAATTAGATGTTGTTGGTGAGTTTTTACGTATATTTGATGATTTTTCGAAGATGCGTTCAATTGATTGCATTAATTTTAGCTTCAGGTTGCGCACTTTGTCCTCGAAAAGGAGTATCGGCCATCGAGGACGAAGTAAATATTTTTCAAGTTTCGCAATCCACACTGAATTATACGCCTCTTTGAGATGATTGTAAGTAAAGAATACTCGTGCATTACTGACACGCTTCGGGTTATCGGCAAAGTTTATTCGTATACTGCGCTTATTTTACCAGATCAAGACTTATGGTATCATAGACTAATATTAATAGGAGTCGCTGAATGAACTACTCACGTGATTTCTCTCGAAATGGAACATTAATTATCTTGGGTGGAAAAAAATATATAAAAATTACAGTGTGAACATATTATCAGCAATGGGCCCAAAAATAATGGTAAAAATGGAGTGAATATATTTTTCGCGTTTAGAAGAGGAACGATTGATTACACAAAAAAGTCAGTGTTAAATAAGAAAGTTCACTGATTTCACATTATTTGCTCACGGCATACTTGTAAATGAGTTAGGAGTATTAATATCTGGTAGACAATATAAATGTCAACAAAGTAAAGGGCGTTTGAAAAATGGCTCTGTATTTGGAAACAACTTTTTAAGGGCCGTTTTTCAAAAGGACCTTTTTTTGCTTTTCTCCACAATTTGCAAAATGTTTACAACTGATCGACTTGAAATTTTAAGGGCATAAGTATTGGTACCCGAAAAAAATTGGGCAACTTTTTTAACTCTACGACTATTTTGCGCAATTTACCGTTCCACGTCCAGATGTGAAAGACCCAGCAGTTTGGCCATTTTTACCATTTTTTTTTTGACTATAAGTAGACTATAAGTAGACATTTGGAGTATAAGTAAGGATTGTTAATTTTCTGAAATTCAAAGTGAAGGGATCATTAAAATTTTTTCACACTTTCGCGCGCCATTCAAACTCTGTCAGCTGACGCCGTTGTTTTGTAGTGCGCACAGCACGAACTATTTGCGTTCAGCGTTCAACCGTTTTGCGCGCGTGCAGAAAGAGAGATATTATCTTTTGTTTTGTTGACTTGCAGATTCTCTCTCTATCGTCAGTGCACGTATTGTCACTTTGCTTTTTACGCCTTTTGTACGATAGAGTAAAACAATTTGTCTCGTTTCAATAATCTGCTGCTCTTCTTCACTGTCAATAAAAAGGTAAGTCAATATTATTATATATTCGAAGAGTAATCATCGTATAGCTGAAAATTTTCTCTGATCCCTATGAAAGGTTTATGACTGCATAAAAAACAACCAATTGTTAGTTTACTTGAGCCTCAGTGCTTCCTGTATCTCATCGGTTTTTCAAATTCATCAAAATACATGTAAAATGAAAATTTGTGGTTGAGGTTAGAATTAATTTGAGTCCTCCAGAATATACGTTTACTTATACCACTGATCAAAGCCCTATAATAAAAAATGTTTGTTTTTTTTTTCAGAAATTTCAAAACTACGAAAAAATGTCAGACTCGGAATCAAGCTTAGACAGCAATGGGATCCCCAAGTGCTGCAACCCACCAAAATCCAAAGAGCAATGCATCAGCCAGAAGACTAAAATCGAGGCGAGCGAGTCCTCCCAGGAAGAAAACTCTGACGACTCTGACTGCAGAGTTGGTCGTAGAACAGGTCTGTGGGAGGCCATCCTTGGCATGGGATCTGGATCCAAGCGTCATCGGTCTGACAGCAGCGATTCCTCGAGGTCCCCGTCACCAAAGCGACAACGGACTAGGCTCAACGAGTACAAGCACTACGACAAAAGTGACGACGAAGAGGATGCAAGGTACCTCACTGAAATCCCAGCCTCCCAGGAACTCGTGCTCAGGATCAAGTACTGTACGTGGTCGATCTCCTGCTTTAGCACTTGTGAATTAAACACTGAAGGTTACCTGAACTCGAACGTTTATTCCGCTGGCATGTACAACGAGGTGCAGTGGTACTTTAGGATCGAGAGATTCCGGCAAGGCAAGGAGGTGTTTTACGGAGTGTACGTGCACCACTTGACCCACATCCAGGATGAGGCTACTCTGGAGTTTAGAGCTTATATTATTGAACATAGGGGCCACTCTTACAGGCTTGCTCAGGCTTCAAAGTTTCCTCAAAAGAAGGGCTTTCAGTTTCTGGGTTTTGCGCGCAAGAGCCACATCAGGGATGACTCGTACTGGTACTATCGCATGATACCGGATGATGAACTCACTCTGAGTTTCAGAATTCATATACAGTTCAAGAAGAGCAAGAATCAATTGTTCGACGACTTCAAGTCACTTTTGGACAGCAAGACCTGCACAGATTTTAATTTGGTTGTCAAAGGGAACAAGTTTCCAGTGCACAGAGCTATTTTGGCAGCCCGAAGCTCCGTTTTTGCTGACATGTTCAACAAAAAGAAGGCACCAATTGAACACGAATTTGTTAATGTTGAACCAGATGTGATGAAGGATTTGCTCAAGTACTTGTACACTGGAAGACTTAAGAGGCTGATTAAGTATCTTAAAGATTTTTCGACCATCGCTGACAAGTACAATCTTAGAGAGCTTAAGTCCATTTGCGACAAAGCTAAACTTTCATTCCAAGCATAAGATGTTTCAAATAATAGTCGATTCCAATTTGATACCACTAACTAGGAAATAAGTGTTGGAAATAATTCATGACATTGAGTCTGATGATGGCTCAAAGAATGCTGATCCATCATTTTATTTTATGTAACAAATAGTTTATCCAGTGTTTGTTCTTATTTATTCTTAGAATGTCAATATGCCTTGTGATAAAAAGTGATCATTGCACAAATCCAGTGCCTGTAAAGTATAAGAAACTAAGAGTACAAATCAAAATAAGAATGTTTTTCTACTCCTAAGTTAAATATTAATGTTATGCTGCGTGTGATTTGAAAACAGCGTGACTCAACTTTTATACTAAATATTACCGAATGTCACAGTAATTTTATTATTCCTCTTTGCTGCATTATTTTGCGTATTTGTCAGTTTAAATTTTTGTAAAAAAAATAATAAATCTAACAAATGGTTTGATTAGTATGATATGTTGTGTTATTTAAGTATCCACTCCTTTTAGTATTTAGTATACATCGTACTCTTAGACATATGAAATAAGTTTTGGTAAAATTCATGCCATATCCAGTGATACAATATGTACAATAAAAACAGTTTCATTTAACAGTACAGCAAGAAAACAGAAATTGATGGTAACAAAAGTTAAAAAAAAAAACAAATTCTTTTGCACAGGATTCCTCATAGACTTCATCTCTGGGCCAGTATCGGTGGGCTTCACCTCGGCTGCAGCCATAATAATAGCAACGAGCCAAGTAAAAGACATCCTGGGGATCAAAGCTAGTGGCAGCAAGTTCATTCAGGTCTGGAGCAACGTCTTTGAGCACATTGGCGAAACGAGGCTCTGGGACGCGGTTCTTGGTCTAGTCTGCATGGTCGTCTTACTGCTACTGAGGGTATTTCGCACTTGTTTTTTCATGCAATTTGGAAAAAATGTCACTTCCATTCAAAAGCTGCGCGTGATCTCAATAAAGCACCAAAGTCAATTTTAACTATGTGATTGTGTTTTGACACAATCGCAAACGTACACGTGCATGTGCATCCATCAACCGGTCGATATAAAAAATTAACGTGAGGTGTGCATCCCCTGGGGAAATGGCTTTCTTGACAAACTGAGCCATAATGTGCCAAAAAGTGCTGAATGCTTGAAATGGCCACAGTTTGGCACAATTTAGCGCACGTTGCTTTGCCACCGTTTGGCACAAAGTAACACACAGCAAATGATTTCCACAGGAGATACGACAAACTGACTCTAGCTTTTGATATCACTGCAGCGAGAGAGAACGAAAAAATTTTTTTTCGAAAATCTTATTGGTGTACTCTTCAACAAACTCACGGTTTCAGAAAGCCAAGGACATCCCGGTGGCTTCCAGCGAGCGCAAGCAGCCTACCTGCCTGGAGCGCGTGCTGGAGAAGTTCCTCTGGTTCATATCGACGGCCCGCAACATCCTGGTGGTCGTC
Organism: Copidosoma floridanum; assembly: GCF_000648655.2. The sequence continues at coordinate 48,187 of NW_019379778.1, read as the reverse complement.
TCGTGCGCCGTGGCCTGTTACCTCCTCGAGCAGCACTTGGGCAGTTCGCCGGTCGTCCTCACCGGGCACGTCAAGCAGGGCCTGCCCGGCATCGAGCCGCCACCGTTTTCGGCCCGCGTCGGCAACGAGACCCTCCACTTTTTCGACATGCTGGGCGCCATGGGCTCCGGCTGTCTCGTCGTGCCCCTGCTCAGCATCCTCGAGACCATCGCCATCGCCAAGGCCTTCCGTAAGCCAAACACATATGTACCAATGAGGTGCCGAGCCGGCAGTTATTGCACACTGTATAAGGGATTTTTTGGTTATTCCAGCCGATGACAAGCCGATCGACGCCACGCAGGAGATGCTCGCGGTGGGCGTGTGCAACGTCGTCTCGGCGTTCGTGTCGTCGATGCCGGTCAGCGGGGGTCTCAGCCGTGGGGCGGTCAATCACTCGTCGGGGGTCAGGACCACCCTAGGCGGCGTCTACACCGGGATACTCGTGCTCATGTCCCTGCAGTTTCTCACCCCGTATCTCAATTACATTCCCAAGGCCGCGCTGGCAGCCGTTATCATAGCCGCGGTTGTTTTCATGGTCGAGATACAGGTCATCAAGCCCATGTGGCGCACCAAAAGTTAGTCGATGCTCCACATACTTTTACTCAGCTAACGGTCATATCATCCCACTCTTTCAAATCCATCCGTCGTTTAGTTGGTTGCTTGTGGGGTGTATCGGCTATGCTCGCGTGGACAAAACGACTGACCAGCAGAATAAGTATTCCAGGGGTTTTCATTGAATCCTTTGGGAAATAGAGCAATCAAAGTAACTATAAATAGCTGTAAAAAGAGTTCATTATCAACTTTGAGCAATGAATGTCCACTAACAATACGCTTTAAACTTATACAACAATTTGGACATGTACGCACTGGATGGTTGAACAGCCCCTTATTGGGTTTGCCTTCAACGGTGTATTTTTATTTTAGTTTGATCAAAAGTGATCAGTTGTTGAAGTTTGAACGTAGATCGGAATCTTGCATGAAAGTAAAAAACAATTTCTAAAAATGTAAAAAACCGTTTTTTGGCGGTTAATGGGTAAACTAAGCGTTTTACAATAAAATAAAATGTGTGTGTTAAAAATGCCTAATGAAAAGACCAATTGAGTGAAATTTTGAAAAAACTGAAAAAAGGCCCTTCGGAAAAATGGCCGTGAAAAAGTTTCGGGCCAACGTAGGCCAATATTTTCAAAAGCGCTTTTGTTCATCAGAAGTTGCTCTACACCATCCTAAAATGCCGTATCAGTTGACCTAATGCAAGTACGGAAAAAATTGATTGCAAACAAAAAGAGCTTCTTAAGTCAGGTAGTTCGAAATCCGGCTGTAGGTGAATTCCGCACAAACTGACTTATAATTAAAAAAAAAAAAGCTTTTGTTTTAAAACAAAAATGTAATTAATCTCAGTGCTAAATAACATTACAATACATTTACATATGCAGCTAAATTTACATGCCCTTTTTTGCTGCTTTTAGATTTACAACCTTCACAACTATAAGTCCTACTATTCGATAGAACGCAAGTTACATATTTTCAAAAAATTTTCAAAAAGGCGATTTTTTGCAACTTACTCAAAAACTACTGGACCGATGGGGCTCAATAAAACTCGGCCAATTGGCCTTTTCATTTCGAATATTCAACACTTTTTTGTCAAATAATTAGCTTTCCACAAACCATTAAGTGCAAAAAATCGTTTGTAACGTTTTTTTTTTACTGTCGTGCAGGATTCCGATCCACGTTCGAATTTATTATGTTATTTAATATTATATTGTTACTATTTACCAAAAACAAAATAAACACCACAGTTCGCAATTTTCATATCCATATTTGCTAACGTGATCCAGCCATAGGGGACACACATTCTTTAACGATAAATTTTATTATTTTTAAAATACATACATACTTTTATAATTTTCCTGGTGAGAATGCACCTACAAAAATGGCAACGTTTTGCAATTGTTTCGAACAAAAATTATGCATTACTCTAAAAAACCACGAGAGCTTCGTTACTACTGTTAATGAACAACAAACTGATCGACAGACGTATAACTGTACATTTGTGCAGTTTGAAACATGGTGGTTTTTTACAAAAATAATAGTAACTTTTTTTTACTTTTTAATCAATTAATCAAATACAAAAACTCTTTAAACATGCCTGACTCTCCTTCGCAATGAAACTTTGAAGTAGAAAAAATTGTCGCAAATACAAAAGTTCTTTTAAAATCGTTTCAGAAATCGATTTAGTTCCTGCTGGCGTCACGTTCTTAAGCTGCTTATTCATAAGGCTGGAGTTCGGCATCGTCATCGGCATAGTCACAAATCTACTTTTCATACTCTACGGCACGGCCAGACCTTCCATAAGATTCAGCAAAGCCACAGTGAGTAGTTTCTTCCGTTAAAATACTTAAAAAAATGAAAAGAAGCTCTTGTAAACTTATAATTTATTCTATTAAAAAAAATTAAAAATTATCAGAGCTTGGGTGGTCTCGAGTACCTGGAGATCACGCCCGACCGTAGCCTGGTCTTCCCGAGCGTCGAATACGTCAGATCGATGATCAGCAAGCAGGGCTCGAAGCAGGGCACTGCCGTCCCCGTGGTCATCGATTCCACTCACATACAAGCCGCCGATTTCACCGCAGCTAAGGTACGCCTCACCCATTCGATTATCCAAAAAGTTTCGCTGGTGCTAGGTCACTTCCAAATAAGCTACTGCATTTCCCAGTGTTACGTTGGCGCGAGTGGAGCGACGAATTATTCGAGTCTAAGCTTGCGCTTAATAACTCGGGCTTACATTGGGCGGTAGGTATATACTCGAAAAGGGGTACGAATATTCGGAGCGTTGCACTGTGGGTGTCCCGTTTCGCGATCGAGAAGCCACCAATACCATCACGAGTGTAGAAGCGATTGCCGTGGACTATACGTCCGAAAAACAATTTGTTATTCATTCCCGTGGTCTAGAGGGTACCGGTTTTTACTTCATTTTCATTTCCTTTTTGGAAAAATAACTTTGCACGCGGCGAACCAGCGCGAGGTGTCCGATACCGAGATTACTTAAGCCACGCTCGTGGAAAACCGTATGATAGCAGAGGTGGACTCTAACTACCCAGTCAACCGTTCGAGAAAAATAAAACTAGTCCTTCCCAGGGCCTCCGGGCCTTTTTATGGAGAGTAGTGGACCTCGGTGACGCGCTAGCTCGAAATTGACGCAGGAGAGCTTGCCGGGGGAAAACCTGGAGAAAAGACAATAGCCGAAAATCTAATTGGCTAGAACTGCCCTAGTATAGCCACTCAGAAATTGGCACTTCCCACATCCGGTTATCTCTCCTCTTTGCGCTAAGAGAAGGGAAGGAGATTCACTTGCTCTTATGCCCTTCCTTTCCCTTTTACAACGAAGTTTACAGAATCTCAATATAATTCAACCTTAACATTATCACAGAATATTATTAATATTTACTGATGCTAAACACCGGTCGTTTGTTCAACTAAACTCGTTGCAAAAAGTGCGGTGAAAATCGCTTAACATTTCGATTCAATGCTTGGATGAATAAATCGTTGGTGTGTTACGGTACATATCAATTGGCATTAATAGTTAAACAGCAGTAACGGTGACCGTTGCTAATAATTACTTATAATTATAGTGGTAATAATAATAATACTTATAACAATAATTATTATTAAAGTTTTTTGGTTTTTTAATAGGTGAAATTAGAGTTGTTAACAGACATTGACATTGTTATGATTATCGAGCGTGGCATATGAGGTGGAATCAGTCAATGTTGCAATCGATATGCAAAAGCTAATAATCCTTACATGAAAGAAGACTATCAAGAAGATATAGATGAAAAATATCTCATATGTTATGATGTCAATAATTTATATGGATGGGCCATGACCCAACCATTACCATATGCAGATTTTAAATGGATTCAAAATACAAATTCAAAGGGTATTTTAAACGTNCACTATTCTAACAATTAAGTGACCATTGTCATTAAGTGAGCAAACAAAAAAAATAGAGAACGATGCCGGAATTAATTGCGAAAATAACACCGATTGGTTTGAATGGCAGTCATATTGATTGTTAAAGATTCTCTTTTTTTTTTTAATCTTTCCTCAAAATCGTTGTCACCATCGACCAAAGTTCCAATAAACAGCAAAAATTTAAAGAAAAGTTTATTTAACATTATTCTAGAACAAAGCACGTACACCCTGGTGTCATCGACTAAGTTAGCCTCGGTAATTTCCCGTTGGCAAGATAACAGGTATCCATTATAAACGATGGTGATGTCACGCTCATGTCACACGCACAGTAGCCACACCAGAAGCCACGTCGTTGTTCGTCAGTTGCTCGGAAGACTTGCTCCGACTAGCACCTACGCAGTTAGCATGGCGGCAGTTTCTGGGGCCGTGAGGCCCATCGAATCACGTCTCCCAGCAACATATCTAAAGAGTCGAGGCAGTTGGACCTGAAACTTAGCGATGATTCTTGCACTTTACCTGTTGACGATAAGGTAAGGCTATTTGGCCATTGCATTTACATACTCCAACTTCTCTCGGACTTTTTTTAAAATTCAATGAAATTGCGTTTCTGCGAAAGGACGTTTATCTGAAAGAAACGGGATTGTGCGGAATTCGACAAGAACACAATCAAGGTCATCGTATAAGTATCAAAGTTTATTGTCGTTGTCTTTGTCTTCATTCTTTTTTCAAGCGTCTCATATTTCGCAAGAGTGATACTAAACTTAAGTAAAAAAAAGTCTGTTAATTTTTTTTTATATCTTAAGTGCATACAAAAATCTCCAATCCACGAATTTCTTGTAATGGAGTGTGATTAAAGCGCACGAAGTTCACCTTCTCAAATGCCACGTGTCAGCTAGAAAAATGCGTCCGTCTTTTAGGTCAGAGATAGATCCTTCTTAGTTACGGGCATTAAAAAAAGTGAACAAGACGAGCATGTGAGAGCTTCTTTAGGTGCCACCTCAAAGTTTAACATCCAAATTATACTGATCTGGGATCACGCTTGCGAAATATGAGACGCTTGAAAAAAGAATGAAAACAAAGACAACGACAATAAACTTCGATACTTATACGATGACCTTGATTGTGTTCTTGTCGAATTCCGCACAATCCCATTTCTTTCAGATAAACGTCCTTTCGCAGAAACGCAATTTCATTGAATTTTGAAAAAAGTCTGAGAGAAGTTGGAGTATGTAAATGCAATGGCCAAATAGCCTTACCTTATCGTCAACAGGTAAAGTGCAAGAATCATCGCTAAGTTTTAGGTCCAATTGCCTCGACTCTTTAGATATGTTGCTGGGAGACGTGATTTGATGGGCCTCACGGCCCCAGAAACTGCCGCCATGCTAACTGCGTAGGTGCTAGTCGGAGCAAGTCTTCCGAGCAACTGACGAACAACGACGTGGCTTCTGGTGTGGCTACTGTGCGTGTGACATGAGCGTGACATCACTATCGTTTATAATGGATACCTGTTATCTTGCCAACGGGAANACAATAATTATTATTAAAATAATGATAATAATAGTTGTAATAGTATGGGTAATGATAAAAATAATAGTACTGCACCCGTCGTGAGTTAACGTAATTAGGTTAACGGGCAGTTTTGACTGATTATAATATTGCAAAAATAATTTAGAACTTTTTGGTAGAATTTTTGTCAATATGTTTTTCACTGCTTGTCGTTGGAGAGAAAGTCGGCTCATGGTGCCCTGGGGAATCGTAGTTAGCACTTTTGTATGTTATATGTACCTATTGCTTACTGTAGGTGTAGCATGTATGGGTTTGTTTTCACATCTTATAACTATATGTAGTAATTCGAAGTTATTTTAGCATTTAATATTATTTTCGTTTTTTGATCTTAGTCTGTACGTATCAATTTTAAGTTATTCTGACATTTAATGTTACATCTCAGTGCAGCTGTTCCCAGTTAATATTTTGCACCTATTGGTTTTTGAAATGTCGCTAGTTATTTGTATATGAAATAATATTAGTTTTTCATTCCTGGTCAGCGTAGGCCAGCGTACACGTGCATGAATCATAGTTGGTCATTGTGCTGCAGCTACGAGCAAACTTGCAGGTGATTCAACTATTTTCAGATGCACGTTGGTCCCTGCTTAAAATTCTTTCGAGTCAACATGGGAAATTCCGAAGGAATGAGCAAAAAAAATTATTAATAATTGCATTAACCGACATTACACCAGTAGTTTGTAAATTATTTGATATGAGTGCGTGTTAAGGTCTCGTATGTTATTCGATCGTATCATTTGAAACTTCATTTTTCGCGAACAGAGTAAAAATTGATGTTTTTGTATTTTTTTACTTTTTTTATTTTTGCATGTCTATACTTATTTTGATACTATTTAAAAATGAGTCGTTTCAACAGGGTATCAAAAGTCTTATCGAAGATTTTGCAAGAAGGGGCCAACCGCTCATATTTTACAACTTAAAACCCAGCGTTTTCACGATCTTCCAAGGCGTCAAACCGATCGATTTGCGATGCTGTTTCAGTGAAATCGAGCTGGACAACTATCTTAGAGGTTTGCAAAACATAGTGTTGTTTTTTAATCATTAGCTGAAAAGTATATTACAATTAACGAACGTTTGACTCGCAATAGTTGAAACAATAACATAAATTTTGTTACAGAATTCGTAAACAGTTCGGCACATGCTGTCACCCGGCATTAGGCATAACTCGGCGTGGATCTCGAAAACAAATTACAGTATTATACGTCATTCTTGACAGTGCATATATGATGGATTTCTCGCGAGGGAATGACGAATGACAGGAATAAGAACCCACGATCTCAGTTTATTTGATTTCTTTGTACTTTCTAAACAATAAAAGCACAGAGTGCCATTGCCTTGCGCCTCCCAAAATGGTGACGGTATAGAAATTTGGCATATTCCACTGTATCTGCAAAATATTGAATTACGTTACAATTATTAGCCACGTTTAAAAAAAAAAAAGACCATTTTTTACCTAGCCCCACCGAAAGTAGTACTTTTGTTCTCTATGTGAGGACCATTTTCGGTCGAATGGGTCTAAAAGATGGCAATACCCTTTACGAGAGCAAAAAAAAAAAAAAAAGTCTCATATCGCACACTTGTATTAAACGTGAGGTGTAAAACATTTTTACTTTGGCTTCTTAGATGTATAACGTACCATTGTTTTAGTATTAGCTACTATGAATATCGTCAGTATAATTATTAAATAAACATTTTAAAAATTGATTAAGAGTTGTCAAAGCAATTTCGTTTTTGGTGGATAATTTTTAATGTAGAACTATATGTACCACCTTACGAAAAGTAAACTGTATATAAATAACTGTACCCTATTAAAACGATTTGAACCCTCCTGTTCTGACGTTATCATCATATAATGGCTTATCAGTACATAGTGTTAAATTTTAATTTGTAAGATAACCATCTACGAGAGACGCTAATACCTACAGCTATAGGTACGTTGTTAGCCTTGTCTTTGGTAACGCTTTCCAAGACGTTTTTTGTGACGTCTTCACTTTTGATAGGGTACAAACAGAACCCTACTGTCAAAATTAATTTTGTTTTATTTTTTTTTTTTTTAAACAATGTAAATTCATCATAAAAGAATAAAGTATACATATTTATGTGATAAGCATTCTAGTGATATTATTTTCTCGCTCAACGGTAGGAGTATTTTTCCACAGCGCCAGTTTATGCTCAACGATGCTCTCACAATAAAATCTCATCCAGGAACAGTTGATGAGTATACATGTTAGATCGAGGAAATCCGATGGGTTACCAAACTAAAAATGACCGAATGGTATAGACTAACCGAACCCTCTTTCACAAAAAATGCCAAAAAAAAATTTTTTTTTTTTATAAACTGTTTATAACTAATTTATAAACAAATTGGTAACAACGTGCATACGTTAGTTGTTAATCGATAGTCGTTTCATCCCTATACATAATAAAAATGATAAAAATCGGATGGAAATTGACTTAGATACAGCATTTTGTTTCGTCAATTGAATTTGAAGTTGCTCGATCGAAAAATAGCTCGACGGCTCCTACGAAGAATCGTACTCCACAAAATATCCAACGAAGAATCGTACGCGCAGATATATTCCAGCGAAGAATCGTACAGGCCACTTCTTTCCGACGAAGAATCGNCAGCTAGAAAAATGCGTCCGTCTTTTAGGTCAGAGATAGATCCTTCTTAGTTACGGGCATTAAAAAAAGTGAACAAGACGAGCATGTGAGAGCTTCTTTAGGTGCCACCTCAAAGTTTAACATCCAAATTATACTGATCTGGGATCACGCTTGCGAAATATGAGACGCTTGAAAAAAGAATGAAAACAAAGACAACGACAATAAACTTCGATACTTATACGATGACCTTGATTGTGTTCTTGTCGAATTCCGCACAATCCCGTTTCTTTCAGATAAACGTCCTTTCGCAGAAACGCAATTTCATTGAATTTTAAAAAAAGTCCGAGAGAAGTTGGAGTATGTAAATGCAATGGCCAAATAGCCTTACCTTATCGTCAACAGGTAAAGTGCAAGAATCATCGCTAAGTTTCAGGTCCAACTGCCTCGACTCTTTAGATATGTTGCTGGGAGACGTGATTTGATGGGCCTCACGGCCCCAGAAACTGCCGCCATGCTAACTGCGTAGGTGCTAGTCGGAGCAAGTCTTCCGAGCAACTGACGAACAACGACGTGGCTTCTGGTGTGGCTACTGTGCGTGTGACATGCGCGTGACATCACTATCGTTTATAATGGATACCTGTTATCTTGCCAACGGGAAATTACCGAGGCTAACTTAGTCGATGACACCAGGGTGTACGTGCTTTGTTCTAGAATAATGTTAAATAAACTTTTCTTTAAATTTTTGCTGTTTACTGGAACTTTTTTTTTAAGCCAAAGGCTTAGGTAACGTTTATAATTTGCATTTCACTGTAACAATTTCAGTTGGAAATTCTGTAGGTAAATAGTCCTAATGGATTTTTTTTTTTTGTACGTATGAGGGCCTAAAAAAGGAAAGTATCCGTTTAATTCGACCACTTGACAAAAATCTTCGACAGCAAAATGGTTGCGTATGCTTCACCTCATTAGAAGAGGACAGGAACAGAGAGGGCTTTCCTGCTCCTTTCTCTGTCACTCTTTGGACCACCGTACAGAACGGCTTTTAATAGACGTCGTATCCTCTACTCTAATAGCTCTACGGAGCGTATATAATTTTAATTTCCCAATGATTTGATTGCAAGAGACGAGAAAAAGCTCTACCCCCTCGGTGAAAGAGACTGACCTCAGGATAATTATACTGTACAAGAAAAAAAGGGAGACAAATATGCTATGCTATAGTTGAGTGGGGGTGGAGCTGTGTTTAAGAATTACTACGACGTTTACTGCTTATGTTGGCTCTACGGGATAGAACCCTTACTTCTTAAAAAAAGCTAGTGCTAAATGATACATATTTTTACAAATGAGATGTCATTAGTAACTTTATTTCATTATTGTCATGATTTTTGTGGGTACGGAAACATTTGTTGGAATAGAAGAAAAAAAAAAAAAAAAAAAAACAACATTTAGTTTATTTCAGAGACTCTAATAATATGTAAATACTAGAAGGTGTTTAACCAAAAATTTACACGCATCTCCTTCGATAACTAGATAATCGTATAGTTTTGAACTAGATTTGGTCTTGTTCTCGTCAATTGATCCACTCCATATGTCTGACGCCAAAAGTAAAAAGACATGTATTAAACGAAATAAATATAACTTTTTCTCGCAGTAAATTATCTTTAATGCTAAAGGCCGTAAATCTACAGAATCCTAATACTATCAATATGAATATTACAATCATTTAAAATGAATGCTTAACACTAAAGAAGGATTGTTCAATTTAATAAGGATAGTGAAATATATTACTTAAAATTCAAAGTTATGACAAATGACAAGGAGTCAGCGTATTTTTATCTTCATGTGCCATACGCATGACTTTTTTGCAATGCGTATAATACAGCCAAATATGACGTAGTTAAACTTATCATCTGAAAAATTCAGTTGAATTTTATAATTTTTTACATACTACATCAAATTTTACATTTAAAAACTTTTATTTTGACTGTGTAATTTATTATTGTAGAGAAATTATGAAAAGCACTTACCGACGTAAACACAGATTCATTCAATGGAAAAATGTGTAAAGGTTGTAACGTGATGTCTGTCCTCGCTCGTAAATGCGAAAAAAATAAGAGCTGAAAGTTGAATTTTCATCATAATTTCTTGATTAATCACTTATCCAAATAACTGTAAACTTTAAAACTTACTTCACGTGTTGTACTAATTTTTTTACACTATTATTATACATCAAGCAATTGTTCAACGCCTTGTTAACTTGTTTACTCTGAGTGATTTATGTAAGTTTTATTAAATTCCAGCAATAAAAAAAATAAATTAGCAATGTGTTACCTGTTGGATTGCTAAACTCGCAGATTCAGTTAGTAGCAAGACTGTAGTTTAAGCCGTGAACATGTATATCAGGTATAATATTAATTCGTCCGTTGGCATACTATTATTTTTATTGATAAACCAGTTCATCAAATGGTTACAATAACGCAAAAAAGACAAGAAATAGAAAACAATACATAGAAACATTGACGAAGAGTAAAAACTTGATACATCTTTCGTTACTTTAATCAATAACATGTTAATTCTTCGTAGCTTTAGTATAGCCTGCAATTTTTCTTGTTCACTGACACAAATACATAAATTGATATCTGCCATGCTAGTAGGCTCAACATAAATATTTTTCAAATGGNTCGTCGGAATATATCTGGGCGTACGATTCTTCGTCGGAAAGAAGTGGCCTGTACGATTCTTCGTCGGAAAATATCTGCGCGTACGATTCTTCATCGGAAAATATCTGCGCGTACGATTCTTCGTCGGAAAATATTTGCGCGTACGATTCTTCGTCGGAATATATCTGCGCGTACGATTCTTCGCTGGAATATACCGACGTATGCTATTCTTCGTTGAAAGGCTCGGGGAGTACGTTTCTTCGTAGGAACCTCTGGAGTACGATTCTTCGTAGGAGCCGTCGAGCTAAGGAAAACATTTTGGTGAATCTCAATGACTCGTGAGAAGTGTGACTTATACATAAACATTTGAATTGGACAATTTTGAAAGTAACATTATGCAAATTGGTTTGCAAAATTATAAAGTTTGAAGGCTGTAACTAGCTGCCCTGTCAACTTCAAAAGCTTATGTTTCTTATTAAACAAAAGGCGTAATAAACAATTTAAAAAATGATCTCAGCTTATTAACATTTTACAACAATCTATTTTTTTAATTCTTATAAAAATATCAGCTACAAGAATGTGTAATGTAATTGTCCCTGTGATAATTTGTTCAAAAGATATTCGCACAAAACAACGCCCGAAAAAGTTGCACTTTGTAAAACGTGATTTTTTTGAAGAAAAAAGGGAAAAAAAATTAAGTCAGTTAGAAATTTGTAGACTAGACGTAACAGCGAAAAACAGAAATTGTATCACATCGATTTCAACATTTGAGACCTTTTTAATGAACAAATGCATTTTTTTAAACAATTTGGAATGTTTTTTTTTTTTTAAATCACAGTGGTTATATGACAACAAAATACATATCCTCACCAAGTTTCAAGACTGCAGGATGATTATAAATGAAATAAAAAAAATAATCAAATTTTTGACTTTTTCGGTACTGTTTTCCCATTATTAACAACAAATACTGACCGATTCTGATATTTCTGGTCATAAATTAACTGATTGTGTATCGCCTACTAAAGAAAAATTTTAATTTCTATATATTGTTGATAGGCTTTTAGTTATTTTATAAATACTGAAAAACTGTCTTTTTTTGCATAAAAACGTAAAAAAAAGATCCGACCTTTTAAAATTGCAAATATTTCATGTGGACGTTTATTATCCAAACTGACACTCGACAAAAAATGTAACATCACTTGTAAGCAATTTCGCCCAGCCACTTTTTGAATTTTATTGGCCTAGCACTGGTAATAGGTATGGGGTAATGGGGGCTATTCTTCCGCTGAGAGCGCTCACCATCACATGAGGTCCTTGCGTGTATTTTGTATATCTATATATTACGATGCGCACGCACTCACACAAACTATAGATATACTAAGACGTATTGAGTACTTCATGTGATGGTGAGCGCCCCTAGCGGCAAAATTATGCAATGCACGTCTGTCAACATACTTACGTGCCTACACATGATCAACTAATATTAAGATGATCAATGATATTTATACGTACATTGAAATACATTATGTGACGTTGCACTTTCGCGCCCTGAGACACTATAGAGTGTCGCAGCCAGGGCGGTCCCGAGACAACGCCCAAAGACTCTATCGCCAACAATCTCGCCAAAGTCCGCCGTATCCTGAAACGCGAAAAACAACCCCTGTCCCCACGCTCACGATGTCCGCTGCTTGGCCCAGGAGACTCGTCTCTGAGGAGGTCCTGCCGGCGGTAGTCCGTCGGGATCGGACTACTCTCCCAAGGAGAAACGAGGCGCGACCTGTAAAATCTGAAGGAGGAAAAAAAAACACATGCACGACCACAACGAGTTAATGATTTCAAGAACACTTCACTTTAATTTTGGCGAACTTTTACACGTGGGCTTTTAGGCCCGAATCTCGGCGCAATCCGGCGCTATCGCACTAATCCGCGACAATCACGCTTTCCCCCGGACTCTCTTGTTCTCGCACGCCACGCAACCTGGGGGA
>NW_019379777.1:435508-464244 GCF_000648655.2 Copidosoma floridanum | reverse complement strand
TCTTTTTTTATTAAAGTATAAAATTATACAAACAAAGCTTTGAAAATAACTTTAAACCAAAATTGTAAGTATGTAGAAGAGTTGTAAGTGAACATTTAATTCTTCTTCTTAACAGTTTTAAGATGCATTTAATTATTGCTTTTTTTAATTTCAAGCAATTGATACAATTATTGAATAATACTTTGATTAACGAAACTGAGGTGGTTACAGGGTGAGGGGATTACATTATTTCGTCAGGTAAAGTAAGTCAAGAAGGAGAGTAAGAAAGGTCAAAAATCTTTTGAAATTAATTATAATAGTCACAAAATATTTGCTAATTAAAAAAAAACGATTTCACTCGTTACATTATTTTAACATCATTCAGTGAGTACAATTGTATTTTAAATATTAATATGAACATTTCTATAAAAAATTATGAATGACATTAGAAAAGGTCTTCCACCACATCAGTTTACTTAAAATGTAAATGCAACAGTACTGTTTACAAACAACTTGAGCCTAACTAACGGCTCATTTAATAAAACGTAAAAAGGAAAGACGAAGTTATAAATTCTCCTGGTTTTTAGGATTTCAAACAATGATAAATAAATCACAAGGTCAAAGTTTCAATGAAAGTGGTTGGAAATAAAAAAAAACCATTCTCCTTTTTATGCTTCTTGTTATGCAGCTTTATATCAATAGAAAGATCTAAATAACATATCAATTTTAATAGAATTAGGAAATAATGCTAAAATGTAAAGTGTTTTGATAGAGAAAATATTAACGTTATAATAAGCTATTTTTTATATATTATATTGCACAATCAATACAGTTCAAAGTATTCAAATAGTTAGATAACACTTAATATCTCGTTATTAAACTTATTAATATTCTATTTTTATAATAACTTGAGATTAGTTACAAACTTACATCAGAAAATAAGATTGTATATATATTTTAATTTTATTTTGGTGATTTTTGAACTGTTCTAGTAGTTTAAGGGATACTTACTGTGAATTAATAAACATAATTAAAAAGTATGAATTTCAGTAAATCAGACCAATTTATAAATTTTACAACTGTACGGGAAAGATTTTACAAATTTCTGAACCATAATGTGCCGTATTACTACTTCTCAAATGTCGTACAAACTTGCATTTCATAGTAACGCATCTTAAATATGTTTGTTTAACTTTATACGTGCTTCTTATTTGATTTTGAAAACACTAAGCGTGGAAGACAGTTGTCAGATAAAAGAAATTTTGTGGGGGTAAAGAGGGGGAGAGTGAGGGAGTGTAAGGGAAAATAATTTATTCTAGTTTTGTGGGAGACAAACTAGAGACACGTGGGAAAGCATAAAGTAGCATAGGGAAACTCTGTAATAAACAAGTTTTACTTTAAACATTCTTTTATCGCTTTTTCACATACACTAACTGGGGATGATAGTGAAAAATCAAAATAAATTTTAAGGAGGTCAAGAAGGTGAGCAGTAGAGAAAAAAATTTACTCTTATTTTTTGGGGGAGATAATATAAATGCAAAGAGTAGTTGAAGGGAGCGAGGAAGATTAAGCTGACTGCACCGCAAAATGTGACTAGCCAGAGAAGTAAGATTTTATCAATTTTTTTTTTCGGTTTTTTCAAAAGATCGAATGTCAAAGAATATGGAGGAGAATGGTATATTAATTTGGTGGGGAATAAGAAAAGAAGCATGGGATAGAGTGATATAAAATATTTTATAATAATTTGCCACAAAGGTAAATAAATTTTATTTAGCAAGTCCACATACTTTCTTCTGTCAAGTAAATTGTTTGTTGGATTGATGTATACCATTTCGAAAACTATTCTTTTTTTAAAATTTGAGTCTTTGCAAAAGATTTTAATTCAATACTTATTAAAACGAAGAAAAGAATTTTTTGGAAGTTCAAAAACTACTAGCTCTTTTTTATATATGTTTTAATCTTTTATAACACGATGGTTTAGCACTATTTTAATTTTTCTACGTAGTTAAAGGGGTGAGCATCGCAACAAAATTTATTCATGACCTTAGTAACATCAAAATTTGTTGCTTTGTCTTCATCCAATTGTATAAAGTTATAGAGAGGCTTCTTTACTAGTGAAAGAACTGAAACATTCCATAGTTCGAAACTATTTTTAACTTTATTAAAAAAGTCATTATTGGTAAAAAAGGCTGATGTAACAAGTTTGAGGTCATCTTCACGTACCGAGATTATTCATTTGACTTAAATTTTTCTTATTTTAAGAAGATTCTACATTTCACGTATTTATCGATTTAAATAATTGTACAATTATGCTAAAGCTATGACACACGTTTGAATATTAAATGTTTATTAATGACAACAGATGGATTGACAACAAAAGAAATGTACGGGTTGCAAGTTCTTTTTTATAACAATTAGTGGTAATCAGTGAGTCATGTCCAAGAAATAGATGCTATCGTTATTTTTAAGTTTACATGTAAATTAAAAATTTTTATGGTAGTAATCAAACATGCTTTAAATAAAGTGACGTCAATATGCCTTTTATGAATAAAAATTTATGGGTCATCTTCATAGCGAAAACAAAAAAAAGCGTACCATTACATTTATGCTCTTTTTCTATGAGATAGATTTTGTTACAGTCTGTCATCATCACATTTGAAAATAAAAAAAAATATATAATCCCATTGGTGCACCTAAAGATTGCTGATAAAAAGTATCGTTAAGAACAAAAAATGTGTTAGTAAACTAAAATTTTGTGCAACCTATGAGAATTTGAAGTGAAAGTTTGCAATTACTATATAGTATCTGAGTAAGTTTATCTTTTGTCTATGCTGTCAGGAACTACATTGCAAGAAATATTTGCACGTTACGATATGACTATAAAAGACATTAAAATAAATCTACAAGAGATTTTAATATTTCTAATTTTTTTTAATAATTAAAAACCATTATTTGTACATGAGTTTTTTAGAAGATGATATTTTTAAAAACAATTATATGTTATTTTAGTAAGACATATAAAGACAATCAACTGTTGATACAATTGGTAAAAAAGTAACACTCATTTTGTAAATTTTAGGGGGACCGAATGCTTTATCTATCAATGCATTGGTTTGGGTAATTCTTAAGCTTTTATATTTTCTTGGATTTTAGTCACTAAAAATTTATGTATTTTTAAGCATTGTATGTTGAAAGTACAAGTATAAGGGGTGCTTTATGTGTGTGTGTGCACGAGAACGTAAAGGGACAAACTGGTATGGGGAATGCGTGGAGCCTCAGTTCAACGATAAACGTGCATTAGCTGTGGCGGCGTTTAACGGTCGACCAGGAGAGGGAACTCACTTGAGAGAGCTCAGAGCAATGGGCTCGTGAGGCTAGTCTCAGAAAATCGCTTCCCAAGAAAGCACTTAAGGCCCCAAAGGGGAGATTGGCAAGGAAGTACGAATTGACTGCTCCAAGGGGACGACGCAAAGCAAGGAACGACGGGTCCGTGCTGCATCGATCCAGCTGCAGTGATTCTTGATTGCTGCCGAACATCTAGCACCGTCACTACACGCTGCTGCACAATAAAATATAATAGTAAGTGCTCTCTCTCCTATTCTGGTATCGTCTTCTCATCAACAAATGTTGATGAGTTCAGACAAAGGACATAAACTATCCCTGGTTGCTTAATTGATCTAACCAAGTAGTAGTCCTGAGTCGGCAACCAGTAACGAAGTAGGACTATTTTTTTTGTGCTAAGTCTCTCGATGCGTAGTAGTTTTGCTTGGAGGAAGTTTTCTGTACTGTACTATATTTATTTGGTAGGCAAAAATCCCCGGCTGCTCAGTCAACCAAGAGGTGACCTACTGACTGCTTTCTCAGTCATCCTTAGGGGTCTTTTCTTTTTCTTGTTAAAAATAAATTTTATTTTGGGGTTTTTGATCGTGTGAACGACGTTCTCGTGTTGCGGGCAGTGCAGTCGTATTATCTGTACGTGTACGAAAAATCTGTGTTTTTTAAATTTTTATTTCGAATTTTTCAATTTTGGTTTACAAAAAAAAAGTAAAGAACCAAGCCCTAGTGCATTCTAAGTCTGCGTATCATAATGTATAGCTCTCTTATATTGACGATTATATATTACTATTTTCTATTGTAAACATAAGATGTCACGCTTTCTACTATGAAAAGCATTCTATTGTTGATTCCAATTTCAAAGTAGTTTGTAAGCTTACTAGGAAGGAAAACAATTTTGTCCGGCAAACGTTACGAAGTTAGTTGGAAACGTATAGGAAGCATCCCGTAAAATTAGTTATATGTAAAGTATTATTTTCTTAAAAGGAGGTCAAGAAGGTGAGCAGTAGAGAAAAAAATTTACTCTTATTTTTTGGGGGAGATAATATAAATGCAAAGAGTAGTTGAAGGGAGCGAGGAAGATTAAGCTGACTGCACCGCAAAATGTGACTAGCCAGAGAAGTAAGATTTTATCAATTTTTTTTTTCGGTTTTTTCAAAAGATCGAATGTCAAAGAATATGGAGGAGAATGGTATATTAATTTGGTGGGGAATAAGAAAAGAAGCATGGGATAGAGTGATATAAAATATTTTATAATAATTTGCCACAAAGGTAAATAAATTTTATTTAGCAAGTCCACATACTTTCTTCTGTCAAGTAAATTGTTTGTTGGATTGATGTATACCATTTCGAAAACTATTCTTTTTTTAAAATTTGACCGTTGCAATGTATGTATACGAATGTATTGCTTTTAAGTTGTTAAGAGAGCTTCGTTCAACTATAAGTTAAAGTATCGTTGAGTTATTTTAACAATAAAGTTTGATTTTCACATATATAAATGCAAACTATGTCACACCTTTTGTTTGCTTGTGTGAAAAAAATATGAGGATAATTATTGAAAAATGTACTTGTTTTTTTAAGTTTGTGCTTAGAAAGTATGGAAGTTGAGAAGTGGTTCTTATATTTAATAGAATAAAATATCATCAAAATTTTTTTGTCTAATGTTATTTCTTATGTCATGATGAAAGTCCAGCCTATGTAGTCCATTTTCTACGTTATTAATGATACTGATAGAATTTTTCTTGTCATACATGCTAAGCAATCTATCGCTTGGACCCAAAGATATGATGTATTTAACATTACTTGAAATAGAAGCACTAGTTTAACTTTTAATCCAATTTTTCCAATTATTTTTAGTGCTATTGTTATTTTTAGAACTTTTATGATTTTTGCCACTTATACTACCAACAGTAGCTGTCAGTTTTTCAAATTTTTTTTAACTTATAACGAGATTATCTTACATTTGCCAGCAGTTATTGTCAGTAAATGTATGAAATAAGTCTTAAAGATCACATTGTAATTAATATATTCGCTGTCAAATCTAACACCATAATCTCTCTTGAATACTTCTTAACGTTCAGCTACAACATATTATAGTGCGTCATGCAGCTGCGTTTTTTATGTTGCAGACACTATAATAGTAATAAAGTTGTATTAAAATCCTAAAGAACTAAGTTTGAAAAAAAAACTGTAAGTTAGTTTTATGAAGAATACACTAAATTAAAAAAAAACGTTGATCCACTAAATAAAGATTATTCACTTTTGTGCCAAATTCTAAAACATCACAATTAACGTTAAAGTCAATGACCAGTACCTATATATAAGGCACGTGAGCGCATTGAAAGCTCAGACACTTTTTCGTAAGCTCATTGTTATGTACACGATACAGTCAGTACGAGTGTTTATTTACTTAAATATTTAGATTGCATTAATATTTTGGTAAAGAATATTTTCTACGTATGATTTGTTTTTTAGATATTTGGTTACGTTTTAATTATTTTTGTAATTATTTTTGGAGTTTTGTTTAGATTACAGAAGCTTATCCAATGAGGCTGGCAATCGTAACTAACAAAACTGTCTACTAACATGTAAACATGTATGTATCAACTTATTTCTTAATTGCTCACCGTTTCATGGATTGCTGATAGAATAAACTTTTAAGGTAGTTCGCCAGCGGATGTGTTCACAGTAGCAGTATCACGGCCTCGCCCTCTCTCTCACAGCAGTGCGCATCAGGCTCTGTATAACGTCTGCTACATGTAAAATAGTCTCAACTGTATATTTGTATACTGCGTCAATATTCTCATGAACCATGAACAGTCACCTGCCCTGTTAAGTACCTGAATAAAATATACGCTAACTCCCCATTTATTGATTACGAGGAAGAATCTCGTAATCTTAGCTACAAATCTCTCATTACACTCTTGGCAGTGAAAAAAAAGTTATACTTACATAGATTCGGTGGGAATCCATAACCTTTTCATTCTTGATCAGCCTGCAAGTACTATTTTCCTGCAGCTTTTTCACCAAATTTGACACGCTAAGGGGGTATGAAATTTTCAGGTAAGTACTTTGAGACTTTAAGAACAACCTCTCAAAATTTTATCAAGTTTGTGAGACTTTCTAGCTTACTGGCGAACCACCTTAAATGGATTAGTATATGAGCTTATGTATGTGTGTGGAAAAATGTGGGGATCCATTAAGATTAGTAGGGTGTCAGTCAGATTTCACAAAAATGGTGTGGTTGTGGTGGTGGGTCTATGAAAATTCTACGGTGAGGTCAGGTGGCGAGGGGGGGAAGGCCCTAGGTTTTATTGGAGCTGGTAGAGGTGTCGACTAAAAGCAAGCTCAATTATAATAAAGGAGGAAAAAATGGAGGCTTACCTTTTTTTTGGGGGGGGGAGTGGGGTGGTGTGGGTTGATGGGGGACTTTGAAGGACTGCAAGGGGGTTGTTACAAGTTTGTTTGAAATGCTTTACAAAAACAACTAAATAAGGTAAAAATATGTAGATATAAAGATAAGGTTAGGCAAGTTTGATGATGCTCATATTGCACTTACTGCTGCCATTTCAAAAAAATTGAGCTATACCTGAAATAAAATTAATTAATTTAGTGTCAACTATTCTTATAGTTAACCATAATTATGACTTCAAAAATGTTTGTGGCTTAATCCAAGTATCACCAAGAAGGCACTGACAGATAATATGTCATGTAAGGTTACAAATATATTTCAAGTTATTTGATAGTCAAGTATATGACTAATCAGAAGATATTATTCGTTTAAGTTCTCTCGCCTACAAATGTGCTTAAGCGCCCTTTATGATGTAATAAAATGACTCAGTGGAACTATACTTTCTTCACTGATCAAGTTGCTTAATTAAAGCTGCCACTACAGATTCGGGTATAAAAAGCCTAGCAGGGAGACGGTCTGATCACTCTGCTTCTGCCTTATGCAGTGTCCGGCCCTTGACATAGCAGGTTGGCTCTTTAAAGTGTCATTTACATATTTAATATTCAATAAATGAATACATACATATATTCTCTGAAACTTTGTATTGTTCTTTATTCAATCTTGGCTTTGATAAGACACAACAATAGGTGAGACGGGAACGAGTTTAGTGCAGTCTCCTAGCTTTCCCTCACCATTGGTTACTTTCTTGAATAACTCGGGTAATGAGCTGACCCCTGGGATATTGCAAGCCAAGGTGAACCCTCTAGGTAGAGAATTAGTGGATTGGTATATCTTCAGGGCAATACGAACTAAAGCTATTCTGAGACATCAAGGAACTGTCACGCCCAGAATTGTTCAAAGATAGTTTTTAAAGTATTTATTAAAGGGCGTAAATTATCCAGAGATGTTATGTACTACCTGTCAGGGGCAATGCAAAACTTGCTGTGTACCTACATGCTCTACAACCTCATACCCACGAGTTCTTTACTTAACTCCTTCTTCTTTATAAAGGTGTCTCTGTACTAACCCTTATATAAGTATGATTTATCACGTCACCAAAATCTTTACGTATAATGGTTACTAAGAATTTTTTACCCTTATAATCCCTTAATCTAATTATTACATTAATAATTAAAGTGTGTTTTATTTAAAACATCGTTTGGCCTATCTTTTGATAAATTACAAATGTCAAAGTATCAAGTCAGTTTATATTTTGATGCTATTATTGTGCTGCATGTAATTATCATTAGCTTATCCTTTTTTATTTTTTTTTAACGTAGAAAAAACATTTCAATTTTTAAAAAACTATATTTTTGTAACTTACAATAACAGTTTATTGTGTCTCGCTGTCTGATATTTCTTTTATATATAGTTAGAAATGGAAACATATTCCTTAATTATCNATCTAAATACTACTGAGATGTAAAAACAATAAATAAAATAGAAAAAAGACCGATGAAAATAGTAGAAATTTAGTAACCATGAAGAACATCATAGTTAAGTCCTTTATAGTTATGGCAATTGTAACAGGGAAAAAATACAAAATCATAATAATAATGACTTTAACAACAGTAAGAATACTTATAATCATTGTAATAATAATAATTATAATAATAATAATAACAATAGTGACAATAATAGTAGGAGTATTACTAACAATAACAGCCAGCCTATAGGGTGGGTTTCTTTTAGTGGCAAATGGCAAATGAGGTTTTTAACTGGTCGGATGGTTTCGAGGTGCTGCGGTGGTTAGAGCTTATGCTCGTGAGTGGTTAGAACGAAATACAATAGCTTCCGTCAAATAAAATGCCAAGAAGAATACCTCCTAAAAAAACCTAGGGTAGTTTTCTAAATGAAATTCTAAATTATTGACGCTAATAACAATGAGATCGTAACATAAGTACCCCATGCAGTCTCCTCTTTGAAGGAATCCGCTGCCCGTTCTGACCAGGAGGAAGCCTGGGTGACTGGTGTTGGCCTCACAAATTCTGAAGGATGCTACAGAGGCATTGAGTAGGAAAGTAAGGAGACAACCTCTGATAAAAACACTCACAGAGGGGTTTCACTTTTTTACGCAGCCATGGACGAGACGGGCTGCTGAGAATGGAAAGTGTAGCGAGTGACGTCAGTGCTCTCAGCTTATTTAGTAACAATACCAAGGTTGACTGTCATTTACCAGCAACTTAAAATCAGAGCTACCTACAGAGCAGACAAAGAAAGATCTTGTATTTACAGAATCCGAAAAAATAATTAAAGATATGGTGGAAGCAGATACAACAACTTACACAAAAACAGCGATGCCAAGAAAAGATGGTATGAGGATGGCGTTAAACCTACTTTACAAGTTTCAGGATAACCGTGAAAGGACAAGAAAGGATATGGGAAATCTCTAAAAGCCAGCAGATGATAACCTTGTAAGAAAGACGTACAGATCTGAAAAAAAGACAAGAATTACACGACCTATTTATTTTAGATGTATAGAAAGCGTGCTGTTGGGCAAGCAGAACAGGAGTCCAGAAGCTCCAAAGAATACCTCTAATCTCCCTTCTTAAAACGGGAAATAGACCTAAAAAAATCAAGAGCTTATGTCCAAGATAATAATCAATGGCAGTGACAGTGGCAAATGAGATAATGCCAGAAAAAAGAAGGGGAAAATTCTCGTTGAGATCATGAAAGAACAGAGCTTTGCCAAAGTTCTAAAGATACTGGAGACTGATTTTGAGCTAAAAGAGGCTGAGATTACAGTCAAAGGAGTCACTACGACTAAAAAAAAAACTTTTTCACTCAAAGTTACAGGAGCAAAGACAGAAGGACCCTGGTAAGCAGTATAACTAATGTCGTGGAACGACTAGGATTCGTTAAAGCAAATGAGAAAAGGGTACCGCTCGAAATCCAGGATCTGGATCTGATTACCGAGAAGGCTGTTGTTGAACTTGCATTGAGTAGAATCCCCAGTCGTTTGCCACAGATAAGTACAACGACACTGCAAGGAGCGAATAAGAGATGGTAGAACATAGCTCTGGTGAACACTGGAGAGACCAACGCTAGACCTACAGAA
Organism: Copidosoma floridanum; assembly: GCF_000648655.2. The sequence goes on along the minus strand of NW_019379777.1, from coordinate 454,423 downwards.
AAAATGAAGAGGTTCTTAATAGACTTCACAAGCTAGTGTCTAAGGAATAGACACATAGCTTGTAAATACAATAAGGAGGGCTGGTTTAAGCTATTCTTTCGATGTGGCAGCTGCAATCTCTGTAAGAAAGATAGCAAAGAGGTGGCCCAATATTTTGCTTGCTAAACAGAAGGTGCCAAACATGGAGCAGGTAGCTAAAGCTGCCTAGCTTTTTAAAAAGCACTAGAAGAGGCCAAGAATAAAGTATCTACAAGGCGCACATAGAGTTTGAGAGGATGTAGGATAGATAACTATTGCAGACCCAAACTGCACGGACTTACCCAAGCCATAAGCAAGGGGAAGCAACGGGAATTGATGTTACCACAAAACAGCAGACAACCCGATGGAATAGAGAGAAAGCAGCATTATAACGGATATGACACCCCGATGGAAGGTTCCGTCAATCGTTAACACTCTTTGGCCCTGGCCAAAAGTATTAATGCGAAAGCAGATTCCAAGCCAGATGTCCCAGAAATAGGTCTTGCCAGTTCAGTGGGTATTTTGTCAGTATCGCTAAGAACATCATAGCGAAAAGTAAGTAATTTAAGGCTGACTGTAAGTTCCACACAGGAAAAGGGTTTGTACCCCCTTCTATCATGCATGAAGAAATTATGGACAACCTCGGATAAAGAAAAAATTAGAAAAAATATTAATTGAATTATAATAACGATCAAAAAAATAATGATAATAGAAACGATAATAATAGTTCTAATGAGAAGAGTAATTATAATAATGATACTAGTAATAATAAGAATAATGATAATAACTATCTTAACTATAATCATGTTAATAACTGTGGTAATGTTAAGAATGATAATAATTTAAGAATCACATCTTTTAATTAAAATTTTTTTGAACTTCAACCTCTATAGGCCCGTTATGCACAAGAATAAATAAACGATTTCAGATTAGTAATCTTGAGAAAAAGTGTGATGAATGTGGATTTTTCATGTTACTCCCCCTTCTCTTCACATCTCTTCCTGCAATTCTGGGATACATTCTCACCACACCACGCCACTATACTACAGCACAGCACACGTTTAGAGGTTTGAAACGTTTTGTTCCTTTTCCTTTAATAAGTTCTTATTAAATGAATTTTTTTTTAATGGTTTTTTTTAAGAACTTAAAAATTAGCATATTTTAGCAGAGCAGCCTTTCTATGTACTAGAAAATATAGATTAACTTATAAGTAATTAATGAATTTTGCAATAAATGAATTATTTTTCATACAATTTTACAATTTCCTATATTTTTCTACGGGATTCGAGAATTATAAAAAAAAAATTTTATACCCTGCAAATGAAATAATTAATTCTTGTTGCGTTTCATTATTTTACAGTTTTTTCTTCGTAATAAAGGTGTTTTTTTGACTAAAAGACGTATATCACATAGTTAGTTGTGAAAAGTGGAGTGAGGTGAGAGGAACACAAATGTATGCAGTAATGATGGTGATTATTTTTCTCATATGGATATACTTACGTACACACTTTTGCGCATACTAGAACTCCTCTGTTATTTGTTGTTAAGAAAATAAAAACTTGAAGGTCTGTTTAAAAATTAAGAAGCTTTATCTCAAAGTAATTTTTCATACAAAAAAGAATTGAAAGACTCATGCAGATCATATAAATCAAATTTTAAGTAATTTTTCCATAAGGATACACGTAAAATCAAGATTTTTTTAAAAAAAAGCATAAAAAAAAGGATTACATCCAACCAAGCTGCAAGGTTTTCTTGGTATTTTTTGTGCTATTTTAAAATTACGTTGAATGTTTGAAAAATACTTTAAGGAAAAACCTATGTGCGGTGAACGTTTTAAAGGAACAATTACTGGAATGTACCGTTTCTCCATTAAACTCAATGAAACTACATAGCCTTATATTAGATATCCCAGATATTGTTTATATTGTATTGCACCATACTTTATTGCTTATAACCAATTAGTTATCAACATTAAAATGTTTACTGAAAGCACACCCAACTAACGTGGACATCCTCATTCCAACGACAATAGCGCCACCTTTGTGTACAACATCGTTTCTTGAAAGTATTTTTACATTTATAATTATATTTGTCTGCCATGTGATTTAATAGAAATATAACTTAATACTTGGGTACCCGAAAAACCACTGTCCACTGGATCGGCTCTTCTTTGATTATTTTTCATTGTTCTCAGACATTTATTGCATTTAAAACGTACATCATACAATTCTTTTCTGAAAATCTTTAAGAAATATTTTTCTTCATAAATTATGAGACAGTTGAACATTAGGAACTAAGAATATTTCAAAGAAAGTTATGTCAGATTGCTTACTTCTAATTTTTGACAGACTGTTAGCTTAACTAAGTAAATCATTTTTCAGAGAAATAAAATTGAACTACATATTTTAAGTGTATTCTAGAAATACTTATAAAATTAGACGTGTAATAACTTCTCATTCATGTTAAATACATTTTAATATTTTTTTTACTATTACGCTTGATCTTTTGGTTTATTCACCATGTTAATGTTGTGATAAAGCTGGTGTTAACATAATTCACGTGTGATAAATAAAGATTGATAACACTGAATACTAAAAAAATAATTTGTTAAACAAATTTTTTGTTTTCCAATAAAATTTCAATTATAATCTGAGAAATAAGTCAGAACTATAAATTTGTTATTGGAGTACGAAAAAATTCTCTTCACTAGAAAAAAAATTTGTTTAAAATGTTCCTTTTAATTTATTTTATAAAATATGTAGAAATATATGAATGTAATTCTTGTTCTAAAAGCTTTGGTGTTTCAGTATTTTTACTAATATAAATTTTGAGATCATGTTGGATTCTTAGTAATTCAAAAACTTTGTCTTTGAAGTGAGTAGAGATGAATTAGGTAGAGATTACTTGAATAGCCAGGAGTCAAAATGGAAGCTACAGGAGAGCAAGAGGAAATTAAGGCGAAGCAGTTAAAAGTGAGTGGCAATAACTTATTTATTTCTATAATTAAGAGTAAAATGATATACGAAAAGTCTTTAAGTTCTATTTAAATTTGTATGCGAGTGTAAATTTCTTCGTAACCTAAGTTTTTTTTAATGTTGGTAATAAACTTTGAAAAAACATTTATTTTTTTATTTGTCTTTGTATGGCATGATACAAATATAGACATAAATGTAAATAACACGTAATTGTAAAAAGACACAAACTATAAAAGTTTTGCCCTACTGATAAGGCTTTTTGTTAGAATTCAACTTACAGAGCCAGTATGTTGTATAGTGTATATTTAATTGATACTTTGTGCTCCTAGATGTACACATTTTTATTAGCAAGTTTTGTAAGTACTTGCTTATCGAGTAAAATATGATAAAATGGATATAGTTTTTTCTATTAAAGGTTAAGAAACGAAAATCGTAGATGACAAGATTGAAGCAGTAGATATGTTTGAAAACTCTTTGATAATATACATTGGAATTTTGTTACAGGAAAGAAAGTTCTTCAAGATCGTCTGCTATTAGTCCTTGATCACGGTTGTTGTTGCCCCTTATAGAATGGTTGTTGATAAAAAAGTTGTGTTGATTCTATTTATTGTAAACTAGTCCTTATCTGTAGAATTACGCATTCTTCACTGTTCGTATTGGTGGCTAACATTATCTGCATGTCGATAGAACGTTTGTTCTGACGGTTTAGCTTGAAGCGATTTAAGATTAAGTTGATTTTTGCTGTTGTTGTTGAGTTGAGTGCCATATCGTATTGTGGAAAGTGTGCGCAGGGTATTGCTGCTTTTTCAACAGCTTATTCATGATGTGCTTGCGCTTAAAAACTATTACCCTTCACAGAGTCAATTCCAGTTGCAGGATGATATGGCTAAGTATCAGAAAAGATCGAAAAAATGATTAATATACTGCTATTTGGTGTTGCTTAAGATTCTAACAACGATAAAAGTAAAATGACTGTTAAGGTTAAAAAGATGCTCTAACCATTTAAATTGGAAACTGAGCAGTAAAATAACAACATCTGTAGAGTTCATAAGCTGGCAAACGGTAATATTTGGTCTATCATTGTATGTATGAGTACCAGAACCGACGTTAATGCTGTCTTAGTTGGGTGGCGCGATTTGCCGACTGGTATATCAGCTGCTATAAATCTGACAGCTACGCAAAAAAGTTTTTTTCAGTTCCTGCAACAAAAAGCTACACTGCTTAATAATAACAATACTGACAGCAAGAATACGGTAGGGCTAGTGATGGGTGTACCTGACCTTCTGCACCATGGGCATCAAAAAAAAAAAAAAAAAAGAAAAGCTCTCAAGCCTCGGTTAAACAAGACTCTTAAGAGAACTAGATATTCTTGCAATCTGTTATCATAATAATAATGGGCTGCGCACTGAGCTCTGCATTCCGTAATAATGTTAGGCTACTTGTACCCAAGCCAGATATCATGGTGGTTACCAGAATATACCTGGGGGTATAAAAGGTGCTGGGTTGGGTCTTTCTGATGACGTTTTGTACTAAAGAAACATATATTTAAATGGCTCTTCAAGCCTTGGTGGTGGTGTCCTCCTAGCACTGAAGGGGCAATTTGATAGTACTCTGCTGGTCTTTGATAAGATTGTTGAGCAGTTGTTTCTTAGTGTCAAAGTACCTGGTTTCTCTTATATTATTGGGGGAGTCTATTAAGACCTTAAATTACCATTAGCTAACTACCATCGCTGTTTAAATACTGTTAAGACCTTATTAGATTAATACCAGAGATAAAATATTGTTCTGCCTGAAGATTTTCACTTACCCAATACAACTTGGGATGAGTTCTCTGACCCCATGCTAATCTGCACGTATGTTAATGCTCTTGTTTGAGAGTGTGCTCAAGAGATCGATCAGTAGTTGTCATTGCTGGATCTTTGTTAACTATTTTTAGTTCACCGCTTGAAGGATTGCACGCTTGATCTTCTGCTCACAGATTTACCTGGTACTGGTACTAATCATCTACCAGTACTAGATGAGCTGGTTCCAGCGAATAGGTATATTTCAGCGTGTTTCAAGATCGCTGATGTTAGCTGCTCGTCTAGTGTTACTGACAGTATGTACTTTAACTTTGGTGTGGTAGATAGTTAGGGTATCACAGAGTCCATTCAGGGTTTACATTTTCTATTGTTATTAGATAGTGTTGATGTCTAATCAAATAATTATAAGTTGTATGATATACTACAGAAAGTCATGAACCTATTTGTTTCTCAAAAGTTGTAAAATCCAATCATATATCCTGCAGTACATAAATAAAGTCTGAAATAAAATGTATAAATATATTAAAAATTTCTGGAAATATATTACCAAGATGTGCTCTGTTTGAGACGTGCCTTCTACTATCACTTATGGAGAGCGCGCTGCCTCGGTTGCTATTGATAGGGCTAATTTATTTTTTGATCACTTCGGTTTAATTTTTAGGGATAGAGGTGATTGACTTGACTCCTCTAATCTTGAGGCCAATGCGGTGCCAAGACAGCTTGGCTCTCTGTTGTAAGCCTTGAGTGAAATTCAGGAGGCAGTGATTAGTGTAAAAAGTAATACATATAGAGACCAAAAGTTTTGTCCACGGGCCTTTAGAAAGGCTGTCTTTTTTTTTTTGGTAATATTAAGTATGAATTATGTAAGAGACCTCAACTTTTTATCTATTATTTTATGACATAATCCTAATACTTACATTTATTTATATAACACTTGGTGATACAATAATACAAACCACAGAGGTACAGCCCTGTTGAGAAGGCTTATTGTTTCTAGTTGACTTACAAAACTAATCAAGTCATATAATTAATATTTTTTTGCTAAGTTATGTTTTTATGTTTATAAGAAAGTAGTGTTATTATTGGTTTCCAAAGTAAAGTATAATAAAACCAAAATAGTCTTCTCTTTTGAAGGATAAAAAAATAAAAACGTGTATATTAAGCACAAAGCAGTAAATTTATTTAAAAACTGTTAGCTCATTCCCATTAGAATTTTATCAAAAGGAAGAGAATTCTTCATATTGAATAAATCTTTAAATATGGGACGAGAATAAGATCAGAGAATGCTTTTAAACTGTTATAGAAGAAAAATCAGAATCCTAAAAAACGTTAAAAAGAGGAAATGTGTGCTAACAGTTTCTTATTATTGCTCGTATGTCGAGCAAAATCAGTCTCTTATTGTAAAAATTCATTTTTTATGTAATTACTAATGCTTACGCCATTCAACATTTAATAATTAAATTAATAAGCGTGATGTTTGCGCTCGCTAGGACAAGCATTATGTGGTGACAGGGGTTAGTGGATCTAGTGCACACACACACGCACGCACACAAACACACACACACACACATACACACATACAAACACACAAAAGTGTATCTGAATAATTTCGAACTCTGTTCATTCTCAATCCATTCTAGAATAGCTAAATTCAACATTGGTATGGCTTACGAGAGCTGGTATAATTAGCAACATGGGCTTGAATCCTTAAGTTTCCAGGCCATAGAAATAGAATTCTAGTGCCTCTCATATCACAAATTGTGAGCTTTTTCCTCAAGATCCTTGTTTCTTTCCATGACAGTTTATTAAGAGAAGATGTATAATACTCAAAGTCAGATAAATTATATTCATAAACTTTTTATTGTATTATTTTTTCCATCACACAAAATAAAACAAGGCATTCAATTTTTTTTTTTTCATAAGATGTATAAAACTTAAAAGATTATTTAAATATGTAATTTGTACTTATAATAACAGTTAAAGGATTTCTTCTACTCCTCTATCTTCTCTTTCTTAGATTCAGTATTTCAGAGTATTTACTTGAAATACTTAAATATATTCTATGTTATTTCCCAACTGTAAAATCATTTCCCTTAGTTTTATAACAATTTAAATTTTAGCTATATTTCCACGCTGCCTTTGAATTAGCCATTCAAAAACTGTCTTAATTTTCTCTGGATCCGTCTTTTTTTTCTGATACACTTCGACCAAGAAATTGAATTTTTCTTTTGTAGAGATAACACTTCTTTTCATACAGTTAACGATAAGCTTGAAGAACCACCTTCTTTGGATTTCTTAAAATTTTTTTAAATGAGAGTGCTAGTACTCAACTAAGCAGATTTTTTACAAAGATCTTTCAAGTACTTTTTCCATAATATGTTAAAAAGTCGCTGGTGCATTACATAATTAAAATTATATGACCTTAAACTGTCACAATCCTTATCCAACAGACAAAACTGTGATCTAATGTAAAGAACCAGAATTTTCCCTCTAAATTATCCAATGTACCAACAGATCTTCTTATAGGATATACATTATTAATTACTGCTGCATTTACTGTCCAGAAGTGAACACGAAATCTTTTAGAACCATCTGTCATTTTCTTGAGGACGACTGGAGAACACCAGGTACTTGATGATCTCTTACTAAATTCTTGGTTCTTCATTTTTGTTAGTAGCGTGTCAAGTTCCTTTTGTTTGTGAGTACAGACTATTCTTAGTAGTTGTCTAATGGCTCCTTAAATCTTTTATAAGTGTATCTTATTTGCAACCAACTTATATTTTCCCATGACATTATCATCTATCAAAATATCTTGGTACTTAATTAGCAAATCCGCTAACATTGACCTCTGGTAAGAATCAAATCCTTCAGAATTTTGCTAAGGAATATCGCGTTAATTAAGTGGAACGACGTCCTATGGGTTCATGATCTGTTGAACAGGGGCATCATCTTTATTATTCGAATATTATTTCTCAAATATCAAACTATCAATTTTCAGTGTTAAACCTATCTTATCGAAGAAATAACATTTCTAAAACTACAAATGCCTTAACCCTTAACTTTATAGCAACATACTCATCTAGTATGCTTCAGTGTTCCAGAATTAATAGGGATGTTCACTGAACTTACAAGTTTTTAATTTAAAATGATTATGTCAGAACCCGAATCTGATGCAAAATTAAAAGTTTGGGTATATAACAAACGTGTACTTTTAAACATAAATTTATAAGAATTCTCATTATTCATCCTGTCATTTAATACTGAATCTACAAAAAATACGGTTTGCTTCTTCTTAAATTTACTCCTGAAAATCTAACAAAACCTAGTTATTCTGTTAAACGACCACATGTCGTTGAAAACATTTGTACATCACATGGTCCATTTTTGCACAATGCCAGAACTGAACATCGATGATATTCGAGAGTTTCTTTTTTTGACTTTGTCTGTAGTTATCACTTTTTCTTTTATATTGTAGTTATATGATCAAGTTATTCACAGTCATGTACTACTAACAAACCATCTTATATGTACTTAGTTTTCTTATTGACGTTGCTATAATTCCAATTCAATATTCCTTGTAAAAGTTGATTAACCTTATAGAATGTTTACTATTTCTAATGGGAAATTTATACAAATATTATCATATATTTTATCAACACACTTTTAAGCTACTTGATCAATGCTTTTATAGAATTTTAATTTTGTTTTATATCTATTTAAAAATTTTACCATTAAAAAAAATGTATTTTTTCAGTGGGAGGTCAAAAATTAAATTGCTTTTAAGGTAATGATTATTTTTGACAGCCATTATCCATCATCCATGTTTAAGAAATAGTGAATGTTTAAATTTCTGCTTCTTCAGTTACTAGTAGTAAGATACCTCACCTCACATTTCCTCACTTTCACTTATTATTATTATTATTATTTTTCTTTTTTTTGTTTTCTGACATTATCAATTTAATTAATGTCCTAATGTCTATTTTGCAGTTAAATTTTTTTCACGCTCTTCTGCAGACCTTCATACTTTTTTCTGAGCCTCTTAATCCCTTCTTTCTGGCCCTTCTCAGCCCATCACGATTGAAAAAAAACATTTTTTTTAAGTGATCTTTTTTTTTAGGTGAAGTTTAGGAAACTTTTCCTTTTTCATACCCTGAACACGGTCTTTTCATTATTTCTTACAGTATTACAATCACACTTAAAGATGTTCTATTCAGAAGACAACAATTCTGCTTATTTATACAAGTATTTTTATAGTTGACGTCTTACCAGACAAATTATGTATATATATATGCGTATAAAATTATATGCTGCAAGTTAGATTTATAATTTAGTAGAAATAAGTAAGCTTACTCAGAATTCATCACCCAGAGGAAGATTTACCATACATGTAAAGTGGTGTGTTTGTGTAAGATGAAATTACTGGAAATCCACGTTATTTTGTTTACAACAAAATTCAGTAAGAAAAGTCGTATTTTTTGTCAAACCAATCAAAGAATTACAGATAAATTTTATAATCATTGTATAAAATTTTATTTGCTGGGTAATGCTATTGTTACATCTCGAGTTAATACAGACAAATTATATTATAAGTAAAAATGCAATTCATCCGTCAAATTCATACAAAACGTATTGTGTAAATACACAAGCTCGTATGACAAGTGGAGCTTATACATCGCTTATATGCGTGTGTGTGGATTAGCTTCAAGGTAAATTTTTCATAATATGCTGACAAATAATGCGACTAGCCTCGTTGTAAAAATGCATGGATGAATTAAAATTGTATGTTAAAAAGTGTTTCGCAACTAGCAATTTCCAGTGAGCCATAACAGCTTACCTAGGAATAGTTCCAGAAAAATTAGATACAGATTATATTTATCAGTTATCTAATCTTCAAATATTCAATTGTGTTAAAGCTCTGTATGTTGGACCATGTATGACATGCAAGTGAATAATAACTAATTTATTTGAGGGAAAAATCTGACAAAAAACCCTTTTTTATTCAGAACAAAATATTACATGCGACTTGTAATTCTTTCTATTTACAATTGAACTACTGTTTTCTTAAAAAACAAAACAATCAAACTGAACACAATTGACTTAAAACAAAAAAAAAGAACGTGACATAATTTTAATACATTAAATCAAGCAAATGAAAGGATGATCGATCATCATTACAAATTATCAGTTTTACCTTATACATATACGAGAAAATGTTGATTGACGATCACGTGGACTGTTGTCCGATACATTACTGCTATTGACCCATTTGGGTAATTTGTGTGTTTGTTGGTTTTTTCAACTATGTAGATTGTCACTCCAAATCACAGTTGCAGTTTGACCACGTTGGGCAATGACATGAAAGGAACAACAATTTGATTCCTCAGAAAGCAGGCTTGCGGCCTCAAAGTTATCTTAAACAACAGTAGACGCTATTAGTGAAATTGATTGCCAGTTATTTTTTCTCAGACGCGCACATACTTGCAACCATATCGACGCCCTTCAAACGAAAGAAAAAAAATGAAAGACGCGTTCACACACACACGCATCCATCCAACCATAGCCTACCAACACTAATACTGTCCTATCGCCATATATTGACACGTCACTTACCGAGAAATTATTTAATACCCGATTTTTTAATCTTTTATCAACTATCTGATTTCCCATCACTTGTTCCCTTATAATTGACTTAAACTCGGCAACTTTCCTCGCCCATCACACTCACAAAACCGTGCCCATGACACCCCTTTTTGTTTCTGACAACAACGTGGATAGCAACGTGAAATTTTAATTTTCACCAAGACGCGATCTCACAGTTTCGACACTATTAATGGTTGTGTTTCCACGTATCATCATGAATCTTTATACAAAGGAAACTACAAAACAGACATACACTGACTGCGTGTTATGCGTAACAACAAACTTTGGTACACAACATCACTACGCAGTTTTACGCGCACACGAGAATTTCTCTGCCTCCTTTACGAGGCCTATGTTTACATGCTTACTATTATTCTAATGACTCAATACGTTATAACAAGAGTAGATGCATTTACAGGGAGCCTGGGGATTCAACTCGGACTCTCGCGTTCTTGAGGCCTCGTGGTGTCTTTTGAAGTCTCTGTTTGTCGCTGCCCGAGTCGTGCTTTCTCCCACAAACGTCTGACCTCTTCTCGCGCTGCTTTTGTTCTAACCGTTTTTTCTCTCACCCACAAGTGTTCTTGCAAATATTGCAAATATCCCTTCTCTACCCCCTTCCGCACTGCTAGCTACTCCAACCATCGTCCTCTTTCCTACGCTTTTGCAGCGTATTTGAATCTCGGTAAACAAAACTGTGACGTCCTCTTTTCGACGGAACAAATAGTTTACTTGCACATCGATAGTCCATTTATTATAATGTTTATCTATTGAAAAATTGTAATTAACAAATAATTCCATTATATTCAAAATTGATTAAAAAACCCCAGAACGATTAATTGAAGAATTTGTTAACTTATTCGTCAAACTTTAACTTGTATTTGGTGCTTCTTTTATTGCTAATGTGGGTTTGCATCACCACAGATCCAAAAATTTTCATCGCACTTGCCAGAAAAATGCGATTGCTAGTGTTGTATTCTTATTTCCTAATGCATGAAACTTCGTTGGGCAAGCCTACTGTTTTGCTGTCAATGCAGTTTATAAGAATATTGTTTACTGGTTGACATGATTCAACCAAAGGTCTCTTTTACTAGCTCTGACGCTATGAAAACGCACCTATAAGAGAAAAAATCGCTTTTTTTATGTATGCTACCTGTCCTCTAAAGTTTAAGTTTACTCTTGCCTCCTGGGACTCACAACTACCTAATACTTATGAGGTCCAATATGTTGGCTGATGCCACTAGGGTCAACAACAAGGAAGAAAACTGTGTCATTTTTTTTCAGAAAATGAGCACCTACGATTAAATGTACTTCCAATCTGTGTGGCTAAAACGTTTTTTCACCTCTCTCCGCTAACACATGATGTTTTTTTACAATTGGAAGGTAAACGGTGCAACATAACCTCCTAGATGGAATTTGCATCATGTGCCTACTAGAGAAAAGTATTATACTGGTATGTACGTCGATATTGTCTTTCAAGCCGGGGTTAAAGGTGGAAAATACGCATATTGTGGCAAAATATTTGTCACCACAGAGTAATCATGTCTAATAGAAATATACTGGCTACCCTACGTATAGGTTGTTCTTAAAATAAGTCTTATCTTTATTCCATTTATTGAGATAGCAAGATATGTCTATAGAACATATTTTTTGTGATGGCTCTATTAGTCGCTTTCTGTTGAAGTACGTCCGTGTTGTGTTTTTAATAGATAAAAATTAATATCTTTTTTACTTGTGCAAAAATTACGTTAATTAAGAAGCTGATTGGTAAAATTTGACAACCATCAGAAGATTTGCACGTAAAGTGTTTACAGAAGCAGAGCCTCAGTAGTCCATGTATACGTAAATCTCCCTGTATTACATAGTTGAATGTGTGACGCACCCCATAGAATTTCTTTACTGTCCCTACTAACCCTGAAACATTCATTTTAATCTAACAAGTTAAACGCAATATTAGTATATTTTTCTATCATTTTTACCCAATTTATGTAGGGTAAGCCCACAATAACTCCCAACTGTCCTCATATTGCCCCTGCACTTTCATTTTAACTTTTAATTTATTATTATGAATATACTGTTTTAAATGTACCCATACATGTAAAGTGGTGTGTTTGTGTAAGATGAAATTACTGGAAATCCACGTTATTTTGTTTACAACAAAATTCAGTAAGAAAAGTCGTATTTTTTGTCAAACCAATCAAAGAATTACAGATAAATTTTATAATCATTGTATAAAATTTTATTTGCTGGGTAATGCTATTGTTACATCTCGAGTTAATACAGACAAATTATATTATAAGTAAAAATGCAATTCATCCGTCAAATTCATACAAAACGTATTGTGTAAATACACAAGCTCGTATGACAAGTGGAGCTTATACATCGCTTATATGCGTGTGTGTGGATTAGCTTCAAGGTAAATTTTTCATAATATGCTGACAAATAATGCGACTAGCCTCGTTGTAAAAATGCATGGATGAATTAAAATTGTATGTTAAAAAGTGTTTCGCAACTAGCAATTTCCAGTGAGCCATAACAGCTTACCTAGGAATAGTTCCAGAAAAATTAGATACAGATTATATTTATCAGTTATCTAATCTTCAAATATTCAATTGTGTTAAAGCTCTGTATGTTGGACCATGTATGACATGCAAGTGAATAATAACTAATTTATTTGAGGGAAAAATCTGACAAAAAACCCTTTTTTATTCAGAACAAAATATTACATGCGACTTGTAATTCTTTCTATTTACAATTGAACTACTGTTTTCTTAAAAAACAAAACAATCAAACTGAACACAATTGACTTAAAACAAAAAAAAAGAACGTGACATAATTTTAATACATTAAATCAAGCAAATGAAAGGATGATCGATCATCATTACAAATTATCAGTTTTACCTTATACATATACGAGAAAATGTTGATTGACGATCACGTGGACTGTTGTCCGATACATTACTGCTATTGACCCATTTGGGTAATTTGTGTGTTTGTTGGTTTTTTCAACTATGTAGATTGTCACTCCAAATCACAGTTGCAGTTTGACCACGTTGGGCAATGACATGAAAGGAACAACAATTTGATTCCTCAGAAAGCAGGCTTGCGGCCTCAAAGTTATCTTAAACAACAGTAGACGCTATTAGTGAAATTGATTGCCAGTTATTTTTTCTCAGACGCGCACATACTTGCAACCATATCGACGCCCTTCAAACGAAAGAAAAAAAATGAAAGACGCGTTCACACACACACGCATCCATCCAACCATAGCCTACCAACACTAATACTGTCCTATCGCCATATATTGACACGTCACTTACCGAGAAATTATTTAATACCCGATTTTTTAATCTTTTATCAACTATCTGATTTCCCATCACTTGTTCCCTTATAATTGACTTAAACTCGGCAACTTTCCTCGCCCATCACACTCACAAAACCGTGCCCATGACACCCCTTTTTGTTTCTGACAACAACGTGGATAGCAACGTGAAATTTTAATTTTCACCAAGACGCGATCTCACAGTTTCGACACTATTAATGGTTGTGTTTCCACGTATCATCATGAATCTTTATACAAAGGAAACTACAAAACAGACATACACTGACTGCGTGTTATGCGTAACAACAAACTTTGGTACACAACATCACTACGCAGTTTTACGCGCACACGAGAATTTCTCTGCCTCCTTTACGAGGCCTATGTTTACATGCTTACTATTATTCTAATGACTCAATACGTTATAACAAGAGTAGATGCATTTACAGGGAGCCTGGGGATTCAACTCGGACTCTCGCGTTCTTGAGGCCTCGTGGTGTCTTTTGAAGTCTCTGTTTGTCGCTGCCCGAGTCGTGCTTTCTCCCACAAACGTCTGACCTCTTCTCGCGCTGCTTTTGTTCTAACCGTTTTTTCTCTCACCCACAAGTGTTCTTGCAAATATTGCAAATATCCCTTCTCTACCCCCTTCCGCACTGCTAGCTACTCCAACCATCGTCCTCTTTCCTACGCTTTTGCAGCGTATTTGAATCTCGGTAAACAAAACTGTGACGTCCTCTTTTCGACGGAACAAATAGTTTACTTGCACATCGATAGTCCATTTATTATAATGTTTATCTATTGAAAAATTGTAATTAACAAATAATTCCATTATATTCAAAATTGATTAAAAAACCCCAGAACGATTAATTGAAGAATTTGTTAACTTATTCGTCAAACTTTAACTTGTATTTGGTGCTTCTTTTATTGCTAATGTGGGTTTGCATCACCACAGATCCAAAAATTTTCATCGCACTTGCCAGAAAAATGCGATTGCTAGTGTTGTATTCTTATTTCCTAATGCATGAAACTTCGTTGGGCAAGCCTACTGTTTTGCTGTCAATGCAGTTTATAAGAATATTGTTTACTGGTTGACATGATTCAACCAAAGGTCTCTTTTACTAGCTCTGACGCTATGAAAACGCACCTATAAGAGAAAAAATCGCTTTTTTTATGTATGCTACCTGTCCTCTAAAGTTTAAGTTTACTCTTGCCTCCTGGGACTCACAACTACCTAATACTTATGAGGTCCAATATGTTGGCTGATGCCACTAGGGTCAACAACAAGGAAGAAAACTGTGTCATTTTTTTTCAGAAAATGAGCACCTACGATTAAATGTACTTCCAATCTGTGTGGCTAAAACGTTTTTTCACCTCTCTCCGCTAACACATGATGTTTTTTTACAATTGGAAGGTAAACGGTGCAACATAACCTCCTAGATGGAATTTGCATCATGTGCCTACTAGAGAAAAGTATTATACTGGTATGTACGTCGATATTGTCTTTCAAGCCGGGGTTAAAGGTGGAAAATACGCATATTGTGGCAAAATATTTGTCACCACAGAGTAATCATGTCTAATAGAAATATACTGGCTACCCTACGTATAGGTTGTTCTTAAAATAAGTCTTATCTTTATTCCATTTATTGAGATAGCAAGATATGTCTATAGAACATATTTTTTGTGATGGCTCTATTAGTCGCTTTCTGTTGAAGTACGTCCGTGTTGTGTTTTTAATAGATAAAAATTAATATCTTTTTTACTTGTGCAAAAATTACGTTAATTAAGAAGCTGATTGGTAAAATTTGACAACCATCAGAAGATTTGCACGTAAAGTGTTTACAGAAGCAGAGCCTCAGTAGTCCATGTATACGTAAATCTCCCTGTATTACATAGTTGAATGTGTGACGCACCCCATAGAATTTCTTTACTGTCCCTACTAACCCTGAAACATTCATTTTAATCTAACAAGTTAAACGCAATATTAGTATATTTTTCTATCATTTTTACCCAATTTATGTAGGGTAAGCCCACAATAACTCCCAACTGTCCTCATATTGCCCCTGCACTTTCATTTTAACTTTTAATTTATTATTATGAATATACTGTTTTAAATGTACACGTACCTCATTTGAATAGCAAACGAATAAACTTTATTTAATATAAAACTGAAATGTTTGTGGAGTTTGATGATTTTTAAAAATAGTTTTACTACTGGATCCTTAAAGTATAACTGTTATTTAATTTTATAATGAAATTCTTTTTTTTATAAATCACTTTTAATATTAATCACATTCATAGATTAGTTGTATCTTACTGATTATAACTAAATCCAATATTCTTAGAAAACCCACATTTAACTGACTGTGAAAAGTAATCTCTAAATTTTTTTAGACAAATACTATTTCTTTTTCGATTTATGTCATTTGTTTGATTTGTTTTATTAAAAATAATTTTGAGCTAATATTTTAATTTTTTAAACCTTCCTACTACCGAAATACCTGAGGTTATAAAAAAAAATACGATTTATTAGCAGGAGTTGATGCGTAAATCCTGCTAGAAGTGAAGCCCTTTTAATGAGTCTATACATATATACATATATATAGAGTGCGCGGTGGCTCAGTCGGCTAGGTTGTGGATTGACACGCGGGCGACCGTGGTTCGATTCCCGGCCAGTGCGACTTTTCGGGCAAGTACCTCTGTGTCTTTTACATGTGCTTTTTCACCACGTAATGTTCTTCGAGGAGTGTGTAGGAAACCTCCTCGCAGCATAATTGCCTCATTACCCCTACCCCCTCCCAGTAATGGGAGGCCTCCCATCCCTCTTCCCTTCCTTCTCCAAAGTGCTAAGTGCCCATAGTAGTGCCCTTATTAAAAGGGGCTGGACATAGAGCACTATAATATAGAAAAAAAAAATATTTACATATATCTTCCTAGACTATAAACTTAATCAAAAAAAAATTTGCGTCAATAGCCCTATGACCTCCACTACCTCTCCACAGACACCCACGTGAATTTAGTAGCCTCCACATCCCCAATAACCCCTAAAAAAACTTTAAATATTTTAAGAAACTGTAGTAATAATCGTGTTTTTAAAAAAATGTGTTTAAGAAGGGTACAAATTGGGTAATTAGCTCACCCTACTGCCCTCCCCCTTTTCTACCCACAAAAGTTTAGAATATATTGTAAACATCTTTTATCATAGGGTACTTATAAAAAATTTACTCCCACAACACCTCTACACTCCCTAAATTAACTTATGATTTTTCGTCAGATTACTCCATTATAGGAACATTATAGGAAGCATAAGGGCTAGTTCGCCACCCCCTTCATAAAAATGTTAGTATTTTTCTAACATATCTGTTACTATTTTTGTTGACACCTCACGTCCACTGTACAATAATTTTTATTTGTAATTCTTTTATATCATCTACTCCTGTCTCAATAACAATAAATTTGATAATCAATGGAAATTTTTTAAACTAAAGTAGTTGACGAGATAGAAAATCTCAATAGTATGTTGAATTACATTACGGTTAAATCTATTTATATTGTAAGTATAGGATTTTTAATTTACTTCACACAACTCTTTGTCAATGGTGATGGCACGCTGAGCACGCTAAGACCAGCTTGTAATATATAATTAATTTTTCAAAAGTATTGATATATTTACAAAAATTAGCATGTTGTAACATTACATCTTAAAATTTAGCGCATTGGTATTTTCAATGAGATTACTCACTACTTTCCGATAAGAAATTGTAAAATAAAAAGAAAAATTTTTAATTTTTATTAAGTAATTTTAAACTGGAAAGGGTGGACTGGCGCACGGAGCGTGCTAAGGGGTGTTGTCTCATTAGTATATGTATATTGCAACGGTCCACTTTTATTGAGGGTGGTTCGACGCTAAATAATGGCAGACAAAGGAATTTAGGGTAGAGGATGAATAATGTTAAAACTCAATGGGAATTTTGAATTAACGAAAAAGACTTAATTAACGAAAAAGTTATACAAATAAAAATAAACTTTGTAAATTCACGAAATAAATTTATAAAAGATCATCACATGATCAAGAAACCCAAATTTACACTTAAAAAATTGGTAACAAAGAATCACACCAAAACACAATTCTATTAATACAAAAACAAAAAATTATAAAGGGTAAGGTAATTATACGTTTAAAATTATTATTGGTTAAAGGAACATTGTCAAAATGCACCACGACTCATACTCTACAGTTTTGATATGTGGAAACTGTATATTCAAAACAAAAGAAGATAAAAATCCAGAGGCAGCGTACGCATACAGCCCGTGTCACTGTGCAGACCACAACACGAGAGCATCGTTTACCCAATCAAAAACTCATCAAGAAAAAAATAAAATTGATTCCCAACAAACGAAAGCTCCCCAAGAATGATAAAAAAGCGGTCTGAAGGTCACCTCTTGGTAGACTTAACAGTCGGGAATTTTAACCTGCCAACTAAATGGTCTCAATAAGTGAGATCAACGCTTATCATTCATTATTTAAAAAATAGAAAAGATACTCCGATCCTACCAACGACTCTAATAATAATTCCCAAAGAAGCGTGACGTCCGATAAAGAAAAAACACGAAGAAACGCTGGGGATCTTCCTCAAAGCCAAACCACTACGCACCGAGAGACTTAACACATACAGAAAATAGCCCTCCTTTGTTTCCGGTTGCCAACTCAAGACCATCACTTGGTTGAATTAGTTAAGCAACCAGGGAGATTTTCAGTCCCGAGTCTGAACTCATCAACAAAAGTTAATGAGAAGACAATCCCAGCATACAAAGTGCACACTTACTATTTTTTGACTGTGCAGCAGTGTGTAGTGATGCTGTTAGTTTCTTTTTGAAGAGTTCCGGTGGCAAACAAGAAGTGCTGGCTGTCTCAAACGGGCCCCTGGTTGGTAGCTGTGTCGTCCTCTTGGGCTGACTGACTCCAACTGCCTACCCGAGCTCTCTTTAGCGAGCTCCTCTTCAGCAAGGCCCCACTCCTGGACCGCTACCCAACGCCGCCGTTATGATGCGCGTTCCTTAACAACTCAATTCTCGCGCATTTCCCATGCTAGATTGTCCCCCAAAGTTCTCGTGCACATACACACATAAGGCACCCTTATATGTGTACTCTCAACATAATATATAT